>VZTY01003312.1:0-44399 GCA_013400935.1 Turnix velox
AACCCAAACTATTCTATGAGATGGCCAGAAGCATGCAGTTCCAGATGCATTTCTTGACTTACACACTCTGTGTTTTAGGGGAGGGTTGTTTCTCTTCAAAGCAGAGATGGCTTGTCATTGTTTATTTGTTACTTTTCATTGTAGAAAAGATGCCACTAGATGGCCAAAGCTGGCGAGATCTTAATGCCAGCTGCACGTTTTGCAGTGCCGCAGTGTCACTTTGTCACAGAACATGCAGCAAGTGCTGTTCACATTTTTCTTTTCTTTTTGCTCACAACTTGAGCAAAGGGGAACTAGAGAAACCAGCAGCTGATGCCTATCCAGCTCTCACAGTACACTTCTTGATACAATTTTCAGATCCCTTGAATATTGGAACTTATTTCTCAAAACCGCCCTTTCCTAAAATCCCTCTCCTTACTCTTAAAAACTGATTTTTTCTTTTTTTCCAACAGCTAGAGGAGTTTTCTTTAGTTCCTTTTTCTTTGGTTCATTTTTCTTTGCTTCCATTTGCGGATGACATGATCTACACCTCCAGAGATCCATCTTGCATGAGCCTGAATAGCCACTAGCCTCCTTAATTTTAGATATTTTTTGTCAATCCTGGGGTTCTTCTTTGTGTCCTCAGGCATCTGCTGCCACTCATGTTTCCAGAGGGTTGTTTACCTGTTTTGTTGGATTGGATTTTTGCTAAAGGGTGCTTTGGAACTTCTTTTCCCCAACAGGCACAGAATTCTCTTGACAATTTTCCATCCATTTTCTTGACATCAAAAACCCAAGGGATAAATGAAATGCTTAAAAGAAGCAGAAACTTTAAAATAGTTGAAGATAAGGACCAGATGTACCAGAAAAATGGGAAAAAAAGAAGGAAGTGAGGGCTGTGTCATGAAACAAGAAGTTGGAAAATAAAGAATCAAAGTACTTTTCAGGATCAGTGGGGTGAAAATCAGATCTATGAGTCAGCACTGTTTAATATCTTATTTTTCATTTAAATTGTTGCCAAGCAAAAATGAAAATCTTCAGTCAAGGCACTTAGTCTCTTATCCTTCTGTAAAGATACCAATGCATTTTTCATTGCTGAATAGTCAAACTTTAGGCTATTTAGCTACATAATCAGTAATACTATTGAGCAAAGCCATGAAGGTGATGAAGGGATTGGAGCATCTCCCTTCTGAGGAAAGGCTGAGGGAGCTGGGTCTCTTTAGCTTGGAGAAAAGGAGACTGAGGAGTGAGCTCATTCATGTTTATAAATATGAAAAAGGGTGAGTCTCAGGAGGATGAAGCCAGGCTCTTCTCAGTGACCTCCAATGATAGGACAAGGGGCAATGGGTGCAAGCTGGAACACAGGAGGTTCCACAGAAATATAAGAAAAAACTTCAGATTGAGGGTGACAGAACACTGGAACAGGCTGCCCAGAGAAGGTGTGAGGTCTTCTTCTCTGGAGAGATTCAAACCCTGCCTGGCACCTTCCTATGTGACCTGATCTGGGTGTTCCTGCTCCAGCAGGGGAATTGGACTAGATAATCTCTCCAAGTCCCTTCCAAGCCCTGACATTCTGCAATTCTGTGAAAATCTATGGGACAAGCAAATGTCCAAGAGGTGATATCCAGAGGGAAAGACTTCATTCCAGACACTTTTTGTTTCCAGTTACCCTCAAAGGATACCTATGGAGGCTGAAGTTATAGCTGATCATAAAACCAACAGAGAGAAAAACCTTCAGATTAAATAAATAATGGGAATTGTGGTTTTACAAAGCTCTCAGCTTGTAATTCGAAATAATTCTTCAGTGAGTTTGAACATGAAAAAGTGGTAATGAGGTAGAGATGTGTGCACAGTCATCTTCTTTTAGATTTCTCCTTTATATAATGATAATTACTGCAGGGGTAATCCCGTGAAAGCTTCTGGGACTTCTTTAATTTCCATGGCCTTAAGGCAGAGCTCCAGGAGCTTCCAGGATCTACCACTGAGCCACCATCACTGGAGCCTGTGGGCTGTTACATTCCATTATAGAAAACCCAGGTTGAAATCAGGCTGTGTAACTAATTCATAGATGCTACAGGGCAAGGTTCTATTTGCCTTACAAATTTTGTTGCTGTTGCCTTAGTGTTACCATTTCTACTTCATGCATCTAAGGTTTCTTTAAGCTCTCTCCTAATTAAGTCTCTCTTGTTAAACATGAGCTGGCAGTGAAAAACTACACACAGAACTGGTGTTATTCTGTCAGGGGCTCAAAGAAAAATCATGAGATAGAGGGTAAGAGTGAAGTTAGGGCTTCAAATCTATGTGCAACAATGTAGTGTTCTCAAAACTGATAAATCAATCAGTGTTTCTGACAACCCCACGTCCCATGACATAAATGACATAAATGTTTAATGGAAAAGAAACCTCTAAGATGTGCTTCATGAAAAAATCATGGGAAATTAAGTAAAGACTCATTGTAAAAACCATCTGCAACTCTCTCACTGCAGCTAATGAAAATTCAAACCTAACTCATGGAACTTGATAAAGTATATATTGAGAAATAAAAGTTTGTTTATGTATTGTGTATCAAATAGACAGGAAAAGTTTTAATCTATCTTATCCCATTAAAGCATTAAACTTCAATTATTTCATAATATAGAACATTTTCATCTTTGTTTTTTTTTTGGAAAATTGCATATTAGGACTTGTCTGATTCCAAAGACCAGTGAAGTTTGACTATTTGATTATTTTAAGTAAGATTTTATTCACTACATCCTAGTGGCAGTTACTCAGCTGTCAGGGGATACTATAGATGACTATTACAGATTATGGATCTAAGTCCCACTGGTTCCTCTGAGAGATACCATCAGCCTAAGGTAATAGTTTCTGATGAGTTATTACATATTCACCCTCAGTAGCAGCTTTATAATCACTCATTTTTTCCTAATAAAATAGCTTTTAAGAGTGTTTTGCTGTGGGATTGAGGTTCTTTGGTGAACCCTACTGCTCTTCTTTTTAAAAAGCATCCTGGAAAATGCTCTGCTCCCTTTGATGTACTTAAATATATATATAGGGTGGAGAACCTAAGCTTTGCAGATAAACAAAAGGGAAAAAAAATAGAACTTCCAGGAAAATTCTGGAAATATGATTCTCAAAGCTTGTTTTTCTTCTTACTCAGCACAGTGCTGACCTCTGACTTCTGGCTGGCTGTGCCATGGTTTCTTTTTCCTCTGGAGTAATTATAAATTCATCACAGGCAGGAAGAAAAATGTGCAGTTTTCAGAACACAGCGTGTAAAGTGCACTGGAGCTCCCGATCAACCCAATTTGGGATTTGTCACTTTTCCAGTTTAAATAAAGGAAAGAGGTAGGAACCAATCTATAAGAATCAGGAAATCTGGCAGAACAAAATGCTGTCCAATGCAATCTGTGTCCTGGCAGCAGGAAAAAAAAAATTAAATCCAGATTTATGACAGTCAGAGAGAGAAAACTTCTACACAGCTATTGGAATCCAAATATGAAGTAAACTTGTTTTTTAAAAAATCAGCTTCTGAAGCTGATTCACTGATGCTTTTACTTCACAGGTTGCAGCTCGTCAGTGTGGAGGGGAAGAAGGAAGAGCAACAAATATTTGGGGGTTGCTTTTAAGATGAAAGAGGACTCTAGAAAAGACTCAGAAAGCCAAGCAGGGCATTGAACAGCCCAAAAGTGCAGGATGGCTTGGGTTTGGATGTCCCTTACCTCATCAGAGGGTGGACAGAGCAAGTAGAAGGCAGCTCTGCAGTGACATCACTCTTCTGAATAGGTGAAAAGAACTGTAAATCAATGGCAATTAATTAAGATTAAAGCCTGGACACCATTGGAAAGGGAAGAAAAAAGAAAAATAGGTGATAAAGGAGTGAAGGCAGGTCAACAAGAGCTTTTTGTTCAATAAGGCTGATTCTGGCCATGGCTGTTTTTCACCCTTTAAGCGGCATTCTCACGTTCTGAGGGAAATCAACTGATTCTTAGCACTCTGTGATGGATTGTTATCGTTCAGCTTTCACATTTTAGAGAGCTTACATAAATGTTTCCCATAAGTACAATAATTATTTGAGCTGACTTTGAAATAGTGCTGAAAAAGCGACTTTTACGATCACTGATAAAGGTAATGGGGAGATAAAAATCCTCACAAGACTCATCACATTTGACATATAAAATGTCCTGCTCCTACAGACGTCTGCAGGGTAGGAAATTACTTGGCTGAAATACTGCATCTCTTGATAGGCAAATTCCCTCTATCCAATCATATGAAAATCATCCTCTGAAGAGTCTGTTTTAAAAAAATACTGACATTGCAGTAGAGTTGTGACCCCTGTTTCACCAGCTATGGATTAAATGTGTTCCTCAACTCCTGTTTAAGCTGTATCCATTGGTTTACATTCTGTAGCATCAGCAGCATTCTACTGTTTTTCTCCATCATTGAAAGGAAGGGGGAGAGTTGTGTCTCTGCTTTATTGGTGGTCACACCCTCCTCTTTTAAAGAAGATTATTTAAAATGTAAAATTGTTCTCCCAGCACGCAGAAGATGCCAGAGAAATAATAATAGCTCTTGGTTTAGTTGACTCTATATATACAAGACTTGGTTTGACTAGTGCCAGTCTGTAAGAATCCTCTCTGGAGGTGTTTAAGGCCATTGAGCAACCTGGTCCAGTGGGAGGTGTCCCACCCATAGCAGGGGGGTTGGAACTAGATGATCTTAAAGGTCTCATCCAACCCAAACCATTCTATGATTACTTTAGGGCCCTCCATCTTGTAGCTATATTTCTACACTTGATTTTATTCACCTTTCCATTTCTGACTTGTCTCCCTTCAGCAAAAAATAAGAACAAAAGGAAGATTAAATAAAGAAAAAGCAAACACACACAAAACCCCAAAATCACAGACAAAACCAACCCCAAATAAAATAACTCTAGACCTTCAGGGCTTGGATTGAAATGCTTTTTAGGGGTTTAGTCAGTTAAAGACATCTCATGCTTCAGAAATACAATCTCTGTTCAAGAGGGAATTATGATGAAGCATGGGGACTAAGAAATATCTCAAATCTAGGGCTTCTCCAAGGATACAGAATGTTTTTCATTAAGTTTGCCTGGAATGATCCAATCAGTGCTAAAAAAGTTCAGAAAATTTTTAAAATAATTTAAAAAAAAACTTTTTCAAGTAGTTTACTCGTTGTATCATTATAGAGCTCCAAGAAATGCATGAGAACTGAAATTTACAGGGCCATTCATGCAGGAAAGCACAAACGTGGAGTGATATTTTTTACATAATAGCTGGAAGCATCTCACAACTACTTTTTCAAGACTTTCTTATGTGACAAAAGCCTTTAAAATAAACACTGTGTAAAGTAAATTGCAAAGTCAGATTTTTCCAGAGTGGAATGTGGTTTGGGAATTTTAAATCCATGGCATCAAGTGGGATTTTGTTCCTGATGAAAATTCAGCTCTGTCTCTTTCTTGCAAAAGATTTTCAGGTTGTTGCTTTGAAAATCTACCATAAAGGAGTTGCTGTATTCCTCCTGCTGCTAATTTCTGGGGCTAATTTCAGTTTCCTGTTATTTATCCTCCCCAAAGTAGGACTCCCATGATATCAGGAATGAAGAAAGGAAAACAATTTAAACCAGTTACAATAATACACTTGATGACTGGCATTCTTAATGGGGCATAAATTGGGAAGGTAAGAAAGCTTTATTCCCAAATCCTGTTGTATCTATTTATTTTTTATTTCTGCAAAAACAAAATTCACTCTATACCAAATTTTGAAAATTTTCAAAACTGCTTTAGGTTCCAAAGTCTTAAATCCCAGAAGAATTTAAGTCCCCTGACTTTCTAGGGTGTAGAAATGCTGGTTGGCATGTGAAAGTCAGCAAATTAGACAGATGTAGATGGCTTGAGTGGCCAACAGTCATTATTTCTTGCACAATTTTGAGGAATAAAGCCTGTTTTGAAACATAATCTTGTGTTTTGGTGTCCTTTGTAAAGTAATTTAAACACAAGTGATCTCAAGGGCTTGATTTTTACATGGTATTGACAGGCATGTCTAATCTATTTGGCTTCAATTTTCTAAAGGGATAATGGCTCATTTAACAGAGGGGGGAAAAAAACACTAAAAACTTGAGCCATTTTTCCCATGTGAAAGATATCAACTTTTCTTCAATTTTTGCTTAATTTTCCACAGATTTAAAACTTGGAAGGACTAGTTATGTGACTCGAGGTATTTTTGTGACAGATGAAACTAATTATGCTGCCACTGCAAGTGTTTACGCTGCTCTAGTGCTCTTTGCATCCCTATTTATGCATTAAATGTTGGGCAGTAATTTGACAATTATTTCAGCAAGATTAGAAATCACACAAGGCTGGTGGCAGGGAGGAATGAGAGGAGAAGCAAACAAAAACCTGATTATTTCAGATATTGCCATTGGGGTGGTGTAATTAAGTGCATTCTTCATCTCATTAAAAAGTTCAGTGAAAAGTACAAACTCCCTGATCATTTCAGCCACAGGCAGCCTTTTTGTCTTGGGTTTTGGGTTTGTTTTTTTTTCTGATTTTCACAATTTTTATGCTGATCTCCTCAGTCTTCAGAATGGCCACCAGGCAAAACAAGTCCTAGCATCTTTGATTAGGTCAAAAGCAATTTGATTTGCAGTTTTTAAATATTTTTTTCCATTCAGTTGAGCAAGTCACTGGCTGAGACATCCCATTATATACAGCTGGACTGCAGATAAGCCACAAAATACTAATAAACTGGGGAAATGAGGGGGATTTTTTTGTAAGTAGATGTGAAGCAGGGAGAGAAACATAGTTGTACCCCAATACTGTGGTTTCTAGTTAAAGGAAACCTGTACCTATCTAAACTTAGCAGTACCCCAGAACATAGAACCACAGAGTTGGAAAGGACCTTCAAAGGTCATCTAGTCCAAATCCCTGCCTTGAGCAGGGGCATCCTACACTAGATCAGGTTGCCTTTGGTTAATTGTGGTTGCTCTTGTGATATGAGGCAGTAACTAGTGGAACTTAGTCCTGTTAACTAGCAAAAGCATTCATAGGGAGGGATCAACAAAGGACATCTGATTTAAAGCAAAGTTTTCTTATAATTCTTAAGTATTCTTACCTAAGCACATATAAGAGTCATGCTGCATTTAAGATTTCTTACTCTACCCCCTTCTAAAAGAATGAAGTGCCACGATGCTTGTTTTGCTGTAGGAAAATCTATCTCTGGAAGATAAAGAGACTCATCCAAGTCATCCAGCAAAGTGGATCCCAACCTGATGCCTTATCTGTGTTCCTCCAAATAAGAGAATTCACAAACAGCAGGAGGCTAAACACATAGCTAAACAATGGATTTGTTATCAACCCTGCTTTGAAAAATCACTGTTTGGCTGTAACCAGTTCAGGCACTTCCCATAAAAGTCTTTAGTAACACTGAAACTGCTCACAGCCACGGGGATAACAAAGCACATCTGTCAAAAGAAAATCCTTATCAATAAGTTATGAGAATTCTGGCTCTTTTACAAAAGCCCTAATGTGACACAAACCTCCTTGCTCAACACTTGTGATGATTTGGCTTTTTAAAAAGGAGGAAGTTCTCTTATGTGAGCTCACATCAGTGGATTTGCTGCAAGGATGATTCTGATCTGTTCGTTTTTAACAGCAATGAAGAAAGTGGGTGTAGATAGAAGAAATAGTTGCTAAAGACATGTGGAAGCAAACAAGCTGTTTGAACCCTTTCTTGTACAGAAGAGAGGAGACAGAGGTTTGCTACAAACTGGGATGGCAAGGCTCTTGCCATGAGCATTTGGCCAATCTCTCCCCCAGCAAAGGGGATGTTGCTTGGAAACAGCATTGGATTCATTTGCTCACCAAAACACTTCAATATTTCTCATGCTGAGTATCCTCAGACTTGGTATGCAGCTGAAAAAATACAACAGCAGCAAATTTCTTCTTATCATGAAAAAAAAATTGCCTTTCCAAAGCAGCTTCTGAATTTCCACTACAATAATTCATATTAAATTTTAAATGTTTAAGTTTTCCCCCTGCCAAGATGGGTTTTAATTAACAAAAATTACAGTGGCAGCACTAATTGCTAACATGGCATGAGTTAAGATTTGAAATGTAGATTTCATTTTGGAAAAGAACAATATTAATAAAATAAAAAACAATCAACCCTGCAGCTTTTACAAAAGTTAAATGATTGCACCAGTGTGAAGACTTGTCTCGTACTGGAAAGTGGATTTTATCAGAATATTTACATGCAATAAATACCCTGCCATGTTTACTGCAGCCTTTCCCAGAGGAAATTGCTCCTACATTTGCAATTCTTCTCCATCTCTTTGATTAAACAATTGAACCCCCCTTGTAGCTCTTCTATTTTTACATGTTTTAATCCATTGGGTCTCTGTAGGGATACACTTTCAAAGCTGGTTAGAAGCATGTGAGGACTTTTGGAATTTTGATTGTATCACCTGGGGTCCTCAAAAGTAATGACATCTAATTAACAAGCAGTTCTGATTAAACTGAAATTTATTCCCACCAGCTCATGGCTGAGAAAAATTACAAGAGTTAGAAATTATTATCTCGACTTGTTGTTTTGTTACACTTTATTGCTCTCTTGTTCTTACATAGTAGGTGCTTTTCAAAAGTCAAAGACTAGGGAAAGAAAAGCCAGAAACTGAAAGCAAAGTAGAAATGGAAAGAAAAAGAACAGAGAAATTACTAGAAAATGAGATTTCAGTCACATCTAGTAGTTAGAAATCAAAGGTATCTAAAAAGCCAGGTCAGATATGCCTTTTGTTTTCCTCTGCTGTATTTTAACCATAAGATAGCAAGTACTTGACTATTTTTCCCATATAATTAGCATAAATCATTTGACTAAAAGTCCTATGCTGTGGACCAACCATCTGTTGCTATTTCTTAAAGAAGTGGGATATTAGAATTCCCCTTTTTGAGTTTAATTATATATTTTACTATCATATTTTGCAATGCACACTGCAAAATATCAATTTTATATTCACAGTTTTAAATTAAATTTCAGTGCTCCTGAAATAAGTCCTTTGGTAATATCCTTTTAAACTCACTCTTTGAAATAGTTGAGTTTTTAAAGGGCAAAAAGCAGATTCCTCAAGTTTCTCCTGCTCCTAGCTCATTTTAAGGTCCATCAGGGACAGTGGAATCTGCTTTGTCACACTTTCAATCCATGGGACTTCTTTTGCCCTGCAGCTATATAGTGGCAAGTCACAAATCAGGGTGATGGAGACTCCAGACCTTATTTTGAATTCAAACTAAACATATCCCTCATAGCACCTCAGAAGGGACTTACTATTCTTTGAAAGGATGGCAAAGTAGCTGGGAGAGCCTTCAGGGCACAAACTATTTTACAAAGTCACATTTTAATATAGCCCAAAGCACTGATAGTAAAGGCTTCCTCCCTAAGTGTATCTCTGGTTAATTTTAACCAATTTCTCCATCTCATTATGCTGGAAAATACTATGTTTAGATTGACACCTGCTATTATTATTATTTTACCAGAAGTCAGAGGTTATACCTGTAATTTCAAACTCCTAACAATTAACTTTGTATCTGTGATAGATGCAAAAAGCTCTAGGTTTAATAAAAAATTCTAGCCTTGATGTTAAAGAAGTGTACAATCACCATGAAGAAAGCCTTTATATTCTTTTGCCTGAGCATGATTTCATCTGTTTATTTGCTTGCATGAAAGATAATAACTGAAACAAGACAAATTTCTAATGGAATGTGATCAATGACCTAATGACAGTTCTCAAGCAATTCTCAAATGTCTCTGTGGACTTCAGAGCCAGAGGAGCTCAAGCACTTGGTCCATAATGCAGCAAAACTGCTTTAATTTCTTTGATAATTCACAAATACCTCCTGTTTCCCAATTCTGGGGTAATATTTCCAGAAGCAGCTCATGAGGAGGAAATTATCAGTGATGCTGTGGAAGGAATCATGGAATGGTTTGGGTTGGAAGGGACCTTGAAGATCATCTAGATCAAACCCCCTGTCATGGGCAGGGACACCTCCCACAAGACCAGGTTGCTCAATGCCTCATCCAGTCTGGCCTTAAACACCTCCAGGGATTGAGGGGGCATCCACAACCTCTCTGGGCAACCTATTCCAGTGTCTCACCACGTCAAAAGAAGAACTTCTTCCTTCTCTCCAGCCTAAATCTCCCCTCTTCCAGTTTGCATCCTTTACTCCTAGTCCTGCCATCCTGGACCCTATTAAAAAGTCCTACCTCTGCCTTTCTGTAGGTCCACTTCAGTTATTGATAAGTCACTATGAAGTCCTCCCCGAGCTTTCTCCAAGCTAAACAACCCCAATTCCAGCCCTCTGCTCATGTTCATGGCCCTCCTCTAAATTGTTCAACAGTATAAACATATATCTGATAGGATTAAGCAATTGGAGGGTAATCAGTCTCTCAGATCATAGACAGCACGTGTAGTGCTTTATCACAGATTCCAGAGGTTTGCTGAGTATTTATTAGTCAGTTTGGACTAATTAATATTCAGCATCTTACTACTATTTTGGCAATTTATTAGTCAGTTTGGACTAATAAAACCCAAATGATTTTTAAAGAGAGCAAGGAAAATATAACACCATATATTATGAAAAAAAATACAGACCATACCTACTATCAGATAAAGAAAATTCCTCGGTTCTACAGACCCTAAAGGGTGCAAGAAATAAAAGTGGAGGGAGAAATGACAGTCTTCTCACCGAAATGATCAGGCAGAGGAAATAACCTGCAGTTCACTGTGGCAGTAACCTGCAATTTCTTTATTAATATTACTGTTGCAATAATAACCTACAATAAATCCTCTCAGCCAGAGAGAATGCGATGAGCTGATGCTTACACAGTGTAAAATGATGTTCCTCTACTCTGCACCCAGCCATATGTGAGGTGTAAATTAACTGATTATTGGAAAAGTGGGGAAAAGAAATGACAGTGGCATTTCAGGAAGACCTATATTGCTCAGATTTGAGGGATGCTAAGTTTAAGGTGTGTTAAAAAAGTGAAAACCAATCTTTCTTAACTACAGCCCCTGTGAACTTCACTGATGCCTCACAGAAATGAAGGCATTTGCTAAACCACATTAAATTGTTCCCTCAGAGTAAGAAGGAGAGGGATAGGTGCTGCCCGAGTCCTGACCCCAATATTAATTACCATAGATTTCCCCAGAAGTCACCCATCACATTTTCACTTCAGAAAGTGGCTGCAAGTGTCTCACTCTGCCAAGTAAATAGCACTTCTGGGGTTGAAGCCATCTTTAAGTAGGAGTGTTTATAGCCTTCTCAGTCAAGGATCACTGAGCACTATTGGAGCCCTGCAAGAAATGTAAGCTTAGGAAGCTGAGGGTATCTTTAAAAACACTTTTTTTTTTCCTAGAAAATAAATCCCTTTCAAGGACAGTTCTCAGTGAGACATCCTCTCTGATTGCATCTTCTCTGCAGGCAAAGCTCATGGCTACAACCAACACTCTGACCTCCATAGGAACAAACCTGAATTTCCATTTCCCACTGTTGTGAGATGCAGCAGAAATTTGTGCCATTTCCAAAAGGAAATTTGCCTTTTGCTTTCCATGTGTTCCCAAACTTCTCTGTTTGCTTAAAAGAATCCCCCCCAGCAGAGCAGTTTTGTCTTTGGTATTTGCTGAACACTTGTGATGAGGCCAACATTGAACTGTTTTTGATTTTTAGATGAGCCTCACCTAAATCTTGATGCTTGCTCAGAGTTATAAACTAGTTTGTCCTTCCTTACCAACCTGTTCCTCAGAACAACCCAGCTATTATATTTACTTATATGGTGCAAAATATTTTAACTTAAAATTATAGAATGGTTTGGGTTGGAAGGGACCTTCAAGATCATCTAGTCCCAAACCCCCTCATCACATGGGCAGGGACACCTCCCACTAGACCAGGTTGCTCAATGCCTCATCTAGCCTGGCCTTAAACACCTCCAGGGATGGAGGGGGCATCCACAACCTCTCTGGGCAACCTGTTCCAGAATCTCACCACCCTCACAGGAAAGAACTTTTTTGTCTCCATCCTGAATCTTCCCTCTTCCAATTTGCATCCATTACTCCTAGTCCTGCCATTATGGACCCTATTCAGAAGTCCTACCCCATCCTTTCTGTATCCCCCTTCAGGTATTGAGAAGCTACTATTGAGGTCCTTCTCTTCTGTTTCCCAACTTCTAATGACCTTCTGTTGCCCTCACTGTGAAGTAGGTTTTTTTCTCATATTTCTGTGGAACCTCCCATCTTCCAGCTTGCACCCATTGCCCCTTGTCCTATCATTGGAGGTCACTGAGAAGATGAAAATAGAATCAGAATAATCATGCATAAAATTAGGACACAATTCAGACTAGAAATTTACTATTCAGAATCGGCTCTTAAAGACTTTAGAAAGAATTACACCAAATTTATAACAGAATTTGGGACACAAAGGCTGTCCAAAGAATTGTCCTTGCAAAAGGAAAACATTCTTTCTGAGATGAGCAGCTGAAAGTCTCCGGATGTAATCTGCAAGAAACAGAGGTTAACTCGGGTGAGCTGGCTAAGATTCTGTCTGTAGCAGAGTGCAAATTCCCAGCCAGGAGTGAGGATGAGCAACAGCCACTCTCAGCTGGCTGTCTCTGCAGGTTGTCTTCTGCCACTTCTGATGATCAAAAGCAACCTGTAGCCTCACTCTCCAGGACACCACTCCATCACCAAGGGCATGAAACCCAAGAAGGCAGAGGGAATAGCAACAGTTTCCTGCGCACTAGATCTGTGCAAAAAGACACTGGAGGAAGAGATGATGCTGAAAAATCTTTGGTGAATATTGATGCACAATGCGTAAAGGGCTGGGGAAATGAAGCCCCCACCTCTTTCTGTTCTTATAAGGCATCACATGGAGTTAGAGCTCTGGAGCCCTCAGCACAAGAAGGTAATGGTCCTGTTAGAAAAGGCCCCGAGGAGGCCACAAGGATGATCAGGGGTTGGAGCACCTCTGCTGTGAGGACAAGCTGAGAGAGTTGGGGCTGTTCAGGCTGGAGAAGAAAAGGATATAGGGAGACCTCCCAGTACCTGAAGGGGCTACAGGAAAGATGGAGAGGGGCTATTTGGGCACGGAGCCACAGGACCAAGAGCAGTGGTATTAAACTAGAAAAGGGCATGGTTAGATGAGACATTAAGAAGTTTTTCACCATGAGGGGGGTGAGACACTGGCCCAGGTTGCCCAGAGAGGTGGTGGAGGCTCCATCTCTGGAGACATCCAAGTCCAGGCTTGCTGAGGCTCTGAATAACCTGATCTAGTGCAGGATGATCCTGCTCACTGCAGGGTGTTGGACTAGATGACCCTTGAAGGACCCTTGCAACTCTATGATTCTATTCTCTTTGTTTCCTCTGCTGCAAGTAGATGGCAGAGTTCAAGGAACAGCTTTCTAAACAGACCACTCCAAACCCTTTAGTTTCATATTAGATCTGCAACAAGGTGCTAAATCAGTCTTTTAAGTTCCCCTGAAATGCCTCATAACCTTTCATCAGAAGAACAGTTGTACCTCCCTTAGAAGCACAGGCTTCTTCATTAAATTTCTTGGTCCAATTTTTGTAAAAAGATGAACTTATTCCTGCTAAAGGTGCTGCTTTGACAATCTGGTCATTGATCCTGTGACCTTCTCTCCTCTGCCCTGCCTAAGCTTTGTGCTGAAAGTACCTGGTAGAGGCAGGAGAAATCTTCCATTTAATTTCAACAAGCTGAAGACAGCACATACTGGGAGTGTGTGAAGTTGGTTTTCTGCTAAATTCTCAAAATCCTATTTTAAAATGGTGACTTCAAATAGTTTACATATAAGAGTATGAATTTAAATTTCATTCAAAGATATCCAGAGGGTTCTAGATTGTCTCCAACATACATCTGACAACACTTGAAAATTCTTTTAAAAGACAGAATTAACTTTTTGCAGGACTCCATCCAAAAGTTTCAATGTAAAACCAAACTGCTCTGCAGAAGGGACAGCAGCAGGACAAAGATTAACAGACAAAAATGCCTTTCAAAATATTCCCTAAAACCCATGGGTGAAATACAGGCATCTTGGAGTTTATATCTCTGTGCCTTAATTCTCAAGCATAATATTCCCATTTTTAAAATTTAATAGAATGTTTAGACTTCTGAAACAATTCAAATACTATTTGATTTGCCCTTATTTTATGCTTAAGCATTATTTTATTTTGCTAGCTGGGCAGGAATTCATGGAGCAGGAGGTAAAGCTGGGGGGGACAAGGGATTGACTACAACTAGTTTTTCTTTCTAGAACAGAATTTCTTCTGGGCATGGGGACTTCATGGTGCTTGAAAAGGTGACAGACACATAGGTGATGTACAGTATTTTCCAGGTACACTGTACCAGTGCCATAAAGCTCTATTAATAAGGAGAATAAAAGCTGACCAGATCATTAGATTACCCTTTAAATAATGAAAGAAGCTTTTTTATCTACTGAAGCAGTCTCAAGGTACAAACACAGGCTCCTCTGCTTAATTACTTTCTATCTCTTCCATTGTGAGCTTTAACCTCCCTGTAATAAAGCTTAATAAGATTAAACTGTGCCTTAATTCTTTGCTAAAAACATATAGTATCAATAGAAAGATGCTAAATCAGCTACAGCCGCTGTTGAAACAAATTCTAGTCCCAAGAGGTTACAAAATGGAAATAAAAAAGAGAAATTTTGCCAGAGGGCTATCACCATTTACAAGCTTAATCCTTTTCTATTTCATTTCCTCCTTATCAGTGACATGTGTTAAACACACACCTTTCCTGCCTCGTGGAAGGAGGGCATTGCAAGAATAACACATCATTTATAATAGAAATCTTTCTAGCTCAATGCTATGGGCAACATTAGGGAGAACATTTCTATCTGTAAAATTAAAACTATTTTTGCTAGCCAAGAACCATGCTGTTGGAACACTGATAGACACTTAACAATGCTCTGTTGCAAAAGTTGATGATTCTGGCAGTGTTTTAATTGCATCTGATGTCTGTGAGTGTGTAGCTTAAGCCACATGCACTGGCTGCATGAATGTCTCTTGAAAGTCTTCACTAACTGATGACATTAAGCTAATGATAAAATAATGATGTGTGCAGGGATAATGTTTTCACTTTAATTTAATAACCAAGAGGCTTATATTTTGGATCACTGTGCTATTTCCCTGGAATAATTTCTTAAACTCTTTCATTTTTTAAGCTATTTTCTCCTCCCAGAGTGCCCAGTGAAAGCAGGCACTGTAGCATGTTGCCTTTCCAGTCTGTAGTTCACTGTGGTTTGATAAATAGCTGGTTGGGATGACATTTATGGTCATAAACTTTGTCCATTTTTCAAAAGCCTGAGGCTTGAAGGGACCTTACAACACCAGGTATTTGTAGACTTTGCAAACTGCAGTAAAACTGTGAGATGCTGAGGGGTAGCAGTTTCCCAAGTGATTAGAAATGGGGCAACACAAAGATTTTACAGCATCCTGGGACCAGAAACATGAGAATTTCACCCTGCCATAAACCTTAGCTTTCCTCAACCCTTCCAGAGACCTCATGTAAAGCCTAAGTCTTTCCTTATTCCTTCTGAAGCAGAGGAGAATCAAGGAGAGAAGCAACCAGAAGCGCAGGAACCAAGGGCAACTCTGTGACCTAATCTGTGTGTTCCTGCTCTGGCAGAGTGATTGGACTAGATGATATCATGAGGTCCCTTCCAATCTCTGACATTCTGTGATTCTCCAAATCTCCACCAAGCTGGGCAAAGAGTAAGTGACCTCATCTTTGGTGTCTGAAAGTCTCTTAACTACCAACCTGCCTGCACTTCCATTAAACTTTCCTGATCTTCACCAGTCCTCTACCCCATCCCATCCTTATCCAACCATACCAAGTGTCACTATAAGTTCCTCCTACCATTTCCCCATCCCACTTGCACCCCATTTAGCAGAACATCCCAGCCTAGGCTGAAGCTTTTCATGAAGCAAAGTTTAACTGGCTTCAGGGCAGTTTTCTGTAGAATAAAATTTATAGACTTAGGTTAAGATGCTTCACTTGTTTGTCCCGACTCTGAGCTGTACATAAGTTAGTTATTAGAGATAGATAGAATGAATTAAATAAAGTGTTTTCAACAATTCAAGGCATATGCAAGAATGAATTATTCCTGTACTTTTCACAAAGGCTACAGGACTCTGAACATCACAAATAATTAAGAAAACTTTAAAATAGCAGCTGCAGTTTTTCAGGTAGGCTTAGGGCTTTGAAAGCATTCACTCTTTTAAATGAATCCTTAATTGCACAAACTAACATCTTTAAAAAGCAACTGAGAGATCCAGACATGAAAATTCGGAGATGGTTCAAGGAGAGAATGAGCTTAAATATGAATGTTTTAAGTCAAAGCCAAAGTCACTCATACAATATTACACTCTTACTCAGCTTTTATTGACCCTGTGTGTTCATTGAGCCAAAGGATGCTCTGAGCTGCCAGACAGCAAACTTGTTTGGCTCCACATACCTAACAGAGAGAAACAGGTTATTGCCATTGACTCCTGTGGGCAGCTTCTCTAATTATATGTCAGAGAAGGATGCAATAATGACCTAGAATTTGATAGTAGGTATTTATTCCTCTTCCATAGCCTGCACAAAAGCTAACTAAATTCAGCAGGGAGAATTACCATGAAGTAATAGGCTCCATATTAGGATTTTCACATGCTCATTATCTCAATGTACTCTTTGGAAAGATGATTTATGGCAGGTCAGTGTTTGCTTATTCCTGTGTATTTGCAGCGTGGTTTGTTACTTCCCTACTTAAGTGAAACATATGATCATGCACCTAGTGATTTCTTACACAACTACTAAATTTTCTCAGCAGAGCCTGAACATATTGGAAAAAGGAGCTCATTCCATATGATTCAAATCACAGGGGTGAATGAGGAGCATGAACTATTTTACATTTTCTCTCAAGAGAGTTATAAATAATGGATCCTTTAACAGAGGGTCACTGCTATTTCTGTTTTTCACTGTAGGCTGATGGCAAAACCCATTTTTCTTCCTATATATTGTCCCTTACACCACCATCAGAAATTCAGCTTTTGCCTAAATAACAGCAATCATCCTTCCTCATGTAATTCTGCTTCTTTCCCAGAGAAGATTTTTTCTCCACAGTGTGATGCTGAGTCTGGCTGGATCTTTGGTGCCTTTTCCCCAAGGCTCTGGGTTAATTCCTAAAGGCACTCTCCAGTTTCCTTTCATCTGCCCCCATCTCTTTGATCTGGAGGAATCTTTCTCTGTCTTGAAGCTCAAAAGCCAAATTTTCAGAATTAAAGCTGAAAATGAAGGGGACAGAATGGAGCAAGGGGGAACACTGTTATTTCTGATCATGTTGGGGCATGGAATAAAATAGAACATCTCAACCAAACAACAATACACTGCAGAACATGAAAAGAGAAAATAACCAAAGTAGCTTAAACCACACATTACTCTGAACACTGTGTTTTCTCTGCTGTGAGCCACAGTAAATATGAACTCTTGCTGCCTGGATGTTGATTCTGAAAATGGCCCTTCTTTGATGGTATCCAGTCAAGAAGCCAAGTCCTTAAATCTCTCTCAGCAAAAATGCATCTTAAAGATTACTGCCAGTATTGCAAATAAGAGGTGCTAAGAATTCTCCTTGATGGGGCATTTTTGAAGTTAGATGCACTTTGTCCTATGATTCAAAGTCTGCCCTGGGATGTTTTTGGCAGTGGGAATATGGATGCTGTTGAAATGTGGCCTTAATAAGGTTCCACACTCCCTGTTATTGATAAGGAGACATTAAGTGAAGAGATGAAGAAGAAATCATGCACCACAGGTAAAAACCATGTGAAATTGCTGCAGAAAGATTTGGAGAAGCAGGAGAACCCTTGAAGTTTCAGCAGCCGCTGAAGTGTTGGAGGTCTGGTGAATTGCTGGAGAATTACATCTTCAAGAGGTACACTGGGACACTTGCTTCTCCTTTTCAAGCTCAGAAAAAGCCAGAATATAAATCTTTTCATGCAAGATAGTAAGAATTCAGAGTTGAGGCTGTCCCCAAGCTCCCTAGATTGCCAATGACACTGCCATCTATCCAGCCTGAAGTTTCTTTAAAAGCTTAATTTGCAGAGGTTGTTTTCTGCATCCTCAGGCCCTTTAAATACCTCTATCTGCTAAAAGCTGGGGCATCCAAACCAGCTTATGAACTTGGCCAGTTGTATTTCCCCATAGCTTACAACAGAAAGATGGAGAAATTGAAACTAAATACATGTCCAGGACAAATTGCAGCAAATCCAGCGTCTGAGGAGAACAGAGACCTTGTTGGAACCACATGGACATACGGGAGATGACGCTCATCCTTTATGTCCCAAGAGGCAGGGGGGCAGCTGTGCAAAGACCAAGTTTTAAACCAGCTTTGGGAGCTGGTCTGAGAGAAGAGAGGGAATCAGGGTGTTAGGGAGCAGGGAAAGGTGTTTGAAGATGTTGGAAGAAGGTGAAGGCTTTCCTGCTATAAGATCTGAAAGGAAAGGGAACAGCTTGAAGAAAATTTGAGGCAGCTATTGGAAGAGAGAAAACTGGGGATCTTTGTTTCCTAATTCAGTAGAAAATCCATACATACATCTATAGAAACAATGGATATAAATTGGAGTGGGATAGATTTAGACTAGACATAAGAAAGAAATTCTTTACAGTGAGGGTGGTGAAATACTGGGACAGGTTGCCCAGGGAGGTTGTGGATGCCCCCTCTCTGGAGGTGTTCAAGACTAGGCTGGACAAGGCACTGGGCAGCCTGGTCTAGTGGGAGGTGTCCCTGCCTATGGCAGGGAGGTTGGAACTCG
The DNA here is from genome assembly GCA_013400935.1 of Turnix velox. NCBI lineage: Eukaryota > Metazoa > Chordata > Aves > Charadriiformes > Turnicidae > Turnix > Turnix velox. Next base: position 18,862 of record VZTY01003312.1, read on the forward strand.
ATGATCTTTAAGGTCCCTTCCAACCCAAACTATTCTACCAAGCACAAAATTACTCTAGTCTGTCCTCTCACCACTTAGTGGCTGATGTCTCCTCACTTCTCCCCTCCTCCCCATGCAGAAGGAAGAGAAGCCCACAGCAGAACAATACAGCAGAAGCTGAATCTGGTGCCTGCCTGGTCTCCTGGACACCTTTTTGATGCCAGCCCTTCACTCCTTAGGGTTTTTTTAAAGTTTCCAAACTGGTTGCCTTTTTTTACAGTCTGAAAATCTATATTTATAGCTACTCAGAACAGTCAGTTACTTCTTAGACTCCATAATAGATTGCCTTAGTTAACAGCTTCTTTTTCTCCACAAGAATGATAGTCTCTAATTTAAAAGAGTTATAAAAGCATAACTCGAACTCTGCTGATTTCTCTGTGAAGAGGAGATATCTGGAAAGATTTAATAATTGATAAGACTTTTTGGATCATAATAAACAACCATAAATCAACATCTTAAGCTTGATAGATTAAAAGAACAATTGCTCTTCAGGCATATTTCTGAGTGAACCATGAAAAGAGCAATATAAAACAGCATAAAGAATGATAAACTAGAAAAAGACAGTGAAAAGTGTAGGTTAAGGGATTTTGATAAGCATGGTATTGTATTTTTTAATATTATGAACAACCTAAAATGAGATGTTACAGCAAAATCAGTTCTCACTGCTCAGCATGTTTAATATGGAGAAGTAAAACTTGGGAAGATCCTCACCAGCTCTTAGCAATATCCACGTGAATATAATAAATTACACAAAGTTATCCAAGCACAAAATTACTCAGACTCTTACAGGTCTACAGACATTCTCCAGAATGTCTCTGGTATTAACAAGTAACTGCACAGAGACATCACCAGTAAAAGGCACTGGACTGTGAGTTTTGAGGTAAGAATTTGTTAGCCAGAAGACTTGTGCAAAACAGCTGCCAATAGTGAGATCCGTCTCATTTTCCACCTGACATGCTTCAGATGTCACATGAAAAGGACTACATAAAAATCAGTAAGTAATTCTGCTTCCAGTCTTGATTTATTTTACCTGTGTCTGGGCACATGTGTAACAGTGAAGGTTGGAATCCAGCCCAGCTCAAGCCCACTGTAACAGCAGTACCATTAAATTTTGCTGCACTGAGCTTTGTGAAAGTTAATAAGTGTTCTGTGGTGGGTTTTAATGAGATGGTAGGTACAATCTCACCTAATGATCTGTGCTTCCTCACTAGTGACATTTCCCATTTCACAACCAGATGGGATTCTCCATGAACAAGCAGGAGACTCTAGAAGCTCACTAACCCTCAAACTGTCTCCTTTCACAGCATTTTGCTCTGGTCTAGGTGTTGCCAGCCCTAATTTCTCCTTAGAGCAGGAGGCTGGTGTGCTGTTCCTGGCATGAGGACCACACTGCAGCATGAGGTATCTTTGAAGAATCCTGCAGGAGACCAAAACTGTGCATCTTCAGTTTGACATCAAGACAAAGCCAGCAGTGATACCAGAGCAGAAGTATTTGTATAGTAAGAGCCATACTAATTACTATTAGTCTATGTTAATGCTGGAAGAGTATCTACCACCTTCACTTGCACTCATTTAAGTAATTCTACTTAAAATTTATATTTAAAAAATTCACTGGTGCAAGTCACAGCCACAACTAGTTAAAGAAATGGAAGAGAACAGGCTAGACAAGGAACTGAGCAACCTGGTCTGGTGGAAGGTGTCCCTGCCCATGGCAGGGGGGTTGAAAATAAATGTTCTTTAAGGTTCCTTCCAACCCAAACCATTCTATGATTCTATGACAGCATTGTGATTTCCTGATATTCCTCCTCAACCTGTCTGCTTGGAAAAAATATTGATATTAAAAAATATGGTGATCAAAATATTCCAAAAATATTTTCATGCTTCAAGAAGGCACGGATGTTTTTTGTTACCTAGGAACCACCCCCAGAGCCTGTCTAGGTGAGACTTTTCTCTCAACCAGACTTGTTCCTGCTTTATTTTCTGTCATTTTTACAGGGTTAACACCAGTGCAATCCTGTGCATCAACACTCATCTCTCCTTGCCTCTCTCAAGGTGATTATTCAAATCATTAACTGTTAGTACTTAGGGAAATTTCTTGCTTCCAACCACATTAGAAGTCGATATCATTTGGCAGCAGGGTCAACATTTAATGCATTTTCTAATTAACACAGCTCGTGCCAATGGCTTCTTTAGTGGAATTCTGCTTAAGAGAATATTGAATAGATATTCACTGCAGAGGTAAACACTGACCATCACATTTCTTTTCCCTGACAAGGGGAAGAAATCCTGACACTTTCAACACAATCAATCTTTAAAGACATCCATGTTAAAATGGATTGCTCTGGAGAGCAAGGACTGAGCGTACATGACATCTTGAGATCCAGGAGAAATTCAATATTGAATTATGCAGCAGAATGGGAGAAAGCACATACATTTCCAGCTCTCCTGTCTGTTTTAATACCTATTAGCATGATGCTTAACTGAGATGATTAACCTTGCCCTTGCAGCTACACCTTTCCACTGAAGTACTTCCACATCTGCTGGGTGGTGGATGTCAATAACATCATGCTGATGAGTTGTTCATAAAGCACAGGGTGATCCACAGTTCATCTGCTTCATCAGCCTGCAGGGATGGATTTTTCTACAGGGCTTTGACAGCACTGGCAAACCAGCCACAGGTATAGCTGTGCCTAATATTTAAAATCTGATTCATTTGCTGATGTATGAGCAGTTGGGAGTCCATCACTGCATGTGAGAACAGCCATCAGCCATGCCTGGAGTCAGGTGGTTGACAATTAGCGATTGGTGTTTTAAATGAGGCTGATTTCCCAAATCTGGCTTGCAGGTTGAGCACCAGTTAGAATCAAACACACCAATGTATTAGAGTTTTATCCCCCAAAAGATATTAGCTGAGGATCAATCTCAAGTCAGTCTCATCTAACACCCAGTGAATATTCCATTTAGATCAGCTTTTAAATATGCATAAAAGAGATGAGAAGTTTGGTAAATAGGAGAACAATTAGAAANGTTTTATCCCCCAAAAGATATTAGCTGAGGATCAATCTCAAGTCAGTCTCATCTAACACCCAGTGAATATTCCATTTAGATCAGCTTTTAAATATGCATAAAAGAGATGAGAAGTTTGGTAAATAGGAGAACAATTAGAAATAGGCAGCTCCACCCAGAAATCAGAATCCACATAGCAGAAGCATCCTTACACCATCAGTCTCCAGCCTTGTGATTGCTGTAATGTTTTAACATTCTACAGCTCCCTTACACGCAACATCTATTATAAATATCACCACTTGTTCATAAATTATTCCTTTCTGCCACTTCCTCCAGGGCAATTTACTTAAAACAATGTGTTCTTTCAAACTTAAAACATCATCTTGCTCTGCAGGATAATGTATTACCTTGTGATTTCAGACACTCAAGACCTACATAGAATCACAGAGTCATTTAGAGGTTGGAAAAGAAGTTTAAGATCATCAAGTACAACCACTAACCTAATACTGCCAAATCAGCTGCTAAACCATGTCCCTCAGCATCACATCTACACAACTTGGGAAGATCTCTGGGGATGGCTCTACCACTTTCTTGTCCTGTTAAAAAGCTTAATTACACTTTTGTGAAGAACTTCTGCTTAATCCAACCCAAACCAACCCAGCACAACTTAAGGCCATTTCCCCATCCTATCATGGGGAGTAGAGATGGACCCCCACCTCCTTCCAGGGAGCTGTAGATAGCAAAAAGGTTTCTCCTCAGCTCCCCCTTTTTCCAGGCTTAACATCCCCAGCTTCCTCAGCCACATCTTATGAAGCTTGCTCTCCACACCCCTATCTCTGGACCTGTTCCAGAACATCAGTGTTTTGGGGTTTTTTTGTGGTAAATGGCCCAAAACTGGACACAGCACTAAAGGAGGAGCTTCACCAGTGCCAAATATGGGGGGAATGATCAGTTCCCTATTCCTCACACCGGCCAGGATTCTCTAGGGCTTCTTGGACACTCCACTGCCTCACATTCTTCTGGCTGTTGACCAACACACCCAGATCTTTTTGCATTTCTCCAGCCATTCTTCCTCAAGCCCAAGATATTGCATGGCATTGTTGTGAACCAAGTACAGGTCCTAGCACTTGACCTTGTTGGATCTCACACTGTTGGCCTCAGGCCATTGATCCAGCCTGTCTGGATCCCTCTGTAGAGCTTTCCTGCCCTCAGGCAGATGAACAATTCTACTTGATGTCATCTTCAAACTGACTGAGGATGCACTTCACTACTATACTTTCCTTTAATCCTTATTATTGCTATTATTTATGCAGTTCCCAGTAGCACCCAAGATANCACCAGTGCCAAATATGGGGGGGGGATGATCAGTTCCCTATTCCTCACACCGGCCAGGATTCTCTAGGGCTTCTTGGACACTCCACTGCCTCACATTCATCTGGCTGTTGACCAACACACCCAGATCTTTTTGCATTTCTCCAGCCATTCTTCCTCAAGCCCAAGATATTGCATGGCATTGTTGTGAACCAAGTACAGGTCCTAGCACTTGACCTTGTTGGATCTCACACTGTTGGCCTCAGGCCATTGATCCAGCCTGTCTGGATCCCTCTGTAGAGCTTTCCTGCCCTCAGGCAGATGAACAATTCTACTTGATGTCATCTTCAAACTGACTGAGGATGCACTTCACTACTATACTTTCCTTTAATCCTTATTATTGCTATTATTTATGCAGTTCCCAGTAGCACCCAAGATATTTTTTAATATTCTCTGCTTTGAAGTGCTGCATGTAAAGCAGGTTACCCATAGGAATTTGTTACTTAGGCTTCCTATTTCATCATATCATTATGAAATCTAGTATTTTCATAACAACAGTTCCCTGAATTACAGACTCATGGGGGATTCCGTGACTATAAAGCAGTTTCCAGACACAATGGCTTTTTTCAGGTAATAATTCTTAAAACTCCAAAACTACTGTGATGAGGACTTAAAGGGACCAACCTGCCCAGCTACCTCAATGTCATGTGTGCCATTTCAGTTGGGACTGTGGCCAGTTCCTGGTGGGCAGCTAACCTTCCTGGCAGAAGGGTTCAGACACAGAAGAACCACAGAGGGGAGGTTTGTGGTGGAATGGCAAGGAGGTGGCCCCACCAGTCCTTTCCACCTAACTCTTGTAGGTGTGTCAGATTAGTTTTTCAAAGATGTAGCCCAAAGGAAGAATATTGGTTTACAGAAGTGTCACAATAGAAACATAGAGTAGTTTGGGGTGGAAGGGACCTTAAAGATGATCGATTTCCAATCCCCCTGCCCTAGGCAGGGACACCTCCCACTAGATCAGGCTGCTCAGAGACACGTCCAGCCTGGCCTTAAACACCTCCAGAGAAGGAGCATCCACAACCTCTCTGGGCAACCTTTTCCAGTGTTTCACTACCCTCACTGTAAAGAATTTCTTTCTTATATCTAGCCTGAAACTACCCCCTTCCAGTTTACATCCCTTATTTCTAGTCCTCCCATCACATATCCTATTAAAAAGTCCTACCCCAGCCTTTCTGTAGGCCCCCTTCAGGTATTGAAGTGAGGTCCCTCCTGAGCCTTCACCATCTTTGGATTGAAATATTTCTTGCATTCCAGTTGTACTTAATGGCTCTACTAGAATCTTTACTAAGCAAATGTATGTAAACATTTAAATTGAAGTTTAAGACCTTTCCTGAGCTAAATTCTGCTTTTGACATGTTCAGATACAGCAACTACAGAAGACAGACTGAGCCTTCAAACTTAACAGAAGGGAAATGTTTGTGGCCTCTTGGATCTGCTCCTCACACTCTCATACAACCTGGGCAGACCAGATGATGAATAGGTGCTAAGTCTTGAACCCAAATGACATCCTGAGTTGGTTTCTCCTCAACACATCATAGAGATCTCAAGCCCAGCTTACAAGGGCTTTTAGACACTGTGTTTTACACAAGATTTTGTTGCTAAGGAAATAGCTTCCAGTGGAAAGCACCCTTTATGTGACCATGCAGCCCAACGAGCTTGGTAAGACATTTACCATGTTCAGATTCAGATCAGAATGAAGTAGGAAGCCTGAGGAATACCATTCACATGTAAACTCAAAATCTGATTCCATTTAGGCACTTTTTTGTGCACAGTGTCTGTGTTTTCATCAGCAAAGAATTTATCACAAAGTAGGAGCAGAATGTAGGTCTGAGGATCTGATCTTCTCACTCCACACTCTGGTCTAGTCAAGTAAATTGGACACCCATTAATGGTAGGAACACATCTGCTGATTTTTCTTCTTCAAAAGGGATCCAGATATGGATTCAAGACCCCTTCACTATACTAACTGAAAATAGGTGAAGTTTTGTACCCAAAGTTCACTCCTAGCCTGAGTCAAAATGATAATATGACCAGCCCATAAAAAAAAAATTGAGCAGTAACCATAGCAAGTTCTCCTTTTGCTAATGGAGATTTGACTATTACAAATTTTCTGGACTATTTACTCTACATCAGCCTCTCTGAAATGGGAAACTTTGATGCATTGCAGTCCGAGTCAGGGGGAATTGGTTTAACAAAAGGTCAGCCTCAAAGGGTAACTGCCAGCTTTCAGTGAGTGATGCCATTAATGGCCTTTTTCACAGAGGCTGATGAGTGATGCTGCAGATCTGTGATTTAAGCAGGATGATCTAACTCCAGCTGTAGTGATTTTTATTACTTCTTTTTCTTTTTAAATAAAAAAAAAATCTGTTAAGTACTTCCCTACCCCCCCCATATGCTCACTTCCACCCTGAAATCAGCACTGGCTGTGTCTTTATTTTCTTTCCTTTTAAGAAAGTGATTATAATCCTCATCTAACTGCAGCCTTGGCTTTCTGCTAAAAGCCTTGACAAGGAGATCATGGGGATATGAATATTAAAGAAGAATCACAAGGTAATACAAAAGCCACAATTCCACCATTGCCACAGAAGAGTAATTACCAGAAGTGCTGCAACACTTGCCACAAAGTGAAGAATAATCCAAGAAGAAAAATTGCCATTCAGAAGAGCTTCATGGAGCTGATAAGGATGGAGGACTTTCAGATCCATAAGGATGGAGGATATTTCATGGACAGAACCAGCCAGTTTTTAAAGTTCCTTAAAGTTAAATCCTCAAATGTTGTGTTTGAAGATATTTTCAGTAATTTCCTCTAAAGTAGCAAATTGTAAATGAACCTTTGTGAAAAGGAATACATCCAATCCTCATTTCAATCCCATAACAGTCAACATGACACTGAAGCTACTAGAGGGAAGTACAACTCTGCATTGTTCAGCTCTGACTCAAACCAACTTTGTAGTGATGAGGACAACCCTATTTGCTGTCCTTAACTCCAATACAGTGCACATCAAACCACCAGATTGTCTGACAGCAGGTCAGAATCCCTTTTCCTTTACTGGTAACTAAAGTCAAACCTTTCAGAAGGAGATATTATCCATAAAAAGAGTATATGAGTCATGTGATTCAGCAGGGAGCAGCAGAACTAATTTACCATCATTTTTCCTTTGATCATGAAAATTATCCTGAGGAATACACATGAAATAAGCATTTTTTGTAATCACAAGAAGTCTCTGTAGAAGACAACTTGATGATGCTTGTCTGAGTGTGGCTTAATTTGAGCTCACAGAAGGTATCAAGTGCTAGAAGATAAAGAAGCTTTGGGTTTTATCAGTTTCTGTAGGTTTAAGATCTGGGTTCACCAGATGCAGGGGATATCTGTGGCATTTTGACATTTGGCCACATCAGGAAAGACATAATCATGTCAAATTTCAAATAACATAGTGAAGGACAGGCTGACTGATGCCCAAATTACATACTTTAAAGAGAAAGGATGAGCTGGAATGGCTTTTTCTTATCTCATAGGAGTATCCACTGAAGGTAGCTAAGGAAAATTGATCACCACCGATTTGTCTCACAGCCTAAGATGACTTTTATAAAGCAGCTAGAGAACTCCAATGGGAGAATCTGAAAACAATCACCACAAAAAAACCCACCACACATCATGAACTGGCATCTACTAGATGTATTCACATCACTAACATGCTGTGTTACAAGGAACCACTCCTGAGAGGCTCCATCTCAGAAGCTTGCTCAGAGACACTTTTCCATTGTTTTCAGTGAAGCCAAGATCAGAACTTTGATCACATGTTGATATATTGAGTGAAAAATGAAATAATTGTGTCATCACTTTGAGATCAAACCAAAACAGCTTCTTTTGATTGGATGGTGTGAAGTCTGTGTCTTAATCCTCAGGTTCTTTGTAACATTATCAAACCCCACTTGTTCATCAGCTCCATTTTACAGCAGCCAGGAGAAGCCAGTATTTATCTCAAAGACAGACACAGTGTTCTTTTTACAGTTAGGGCTAACTTATTGAATGCAATAGATTTCTTCTCCCACACTCTGCACCTTCAACTTTATGCTTCAGGCTGCTGTCTGGCCAATCCTTAAGTGATTTCCAAAAAAACAGGACAACTGTTATTTGTCTACAGTTTCCAAAGTTCATTTTTCCTTTTTCTTCTCTTTTTTTTCCCCGTCATCCTCCAGGATAATTTAGATTCTCAAAAGCTTTAGTCTTACAAATGACTTGAAGTAAGTGCTACACAACTCATGGCTGAGTTACAGGCTGAGAAAGGCAGAGATGAAACATGCTTTAGTTTATAAGGATGTCAGATTATCCCTTAGTTAGATAGTTATCATTTTCCTTGTTAATCATAGAAATAGAAGGACAAAGGATTGAAAAAGGAGAAGGAATCCTAAATAATTGCATTCCAGAACCTAAAAATTAAGTTGACCATGATGAATAGTGGAAGAACACGAAAATTACCTCAGCACAATGAAAGGAGATAAATTAGGTCTAGACAAAGCAAAATGCATCACATGGGTTGAAGAGAAAGACAAAAGGGAGATGCTGGAGTTAGAGAGTGAGAGAAATATGCATCACATGGACAAAAAAGCTTTGTAAATCTCATGCTTAGTAAAGGCCAGAGATGAAAAGGATGGAGATCTAGAGTGGAAGCCTAAAAGTGACTGCTAAAAACCCCCAAACTCATTAAAGAAGGAAGAGGAAATGCTTGAAAGGAAAAATAGCTGCTAATAGGAGATGGGAAAAAAAATAAAAAACAAACCCACAAGCATATGTTCTTGAAAGACTGTGAAAAGAGATGATGAAACAACAAAATGTACATGAGAACAAAAACAGCCAGAGGGGAAAATTATACTGAAAAAGAGAATTGGAAAATAAAACAACAGAAAGCATTGAAGCAGAGGGAAAAGATCAAAAACATGGACAGAGTGGAGAGAATACACAGTACTATATTTTATGGAAGGATGGAGCACACTTATTGCTTTCAAGATTTTCCACTTACTTAATTTTTGAAAAAGATTTAAATTAAGTTTGAAAAAAAAAATCTAAACTCTATATGAGCAGTTCCCTGGAGTCTGACCACAGGCTCCTGTTTCACAAGGATGCCACTTATTTTTGTTTTTCTATTTCCCCTTTCCATTACCTTACTATCAGCTCCCAGATAATCCCAAAGCAGCTGTCTTTCTGACACCAGCCCCTGTGCAAAGCATCTTTCTTTGTGAGCAGCAGCGAAGATAAAGCACAGCCAAAAAAGTCCTGTTAGAGGGATATCTATTTCTTGCCCAACTCCCAGCATCACCTTCCTAGAGATCTCATTTTACAGCCTTTCAATTAGTTTTCTGCCTTTTCAGCAATAAAACCTACACATGATTTTATTTTAAAATTAAATGTGTGGAGTCACTGTAATTAAGCAATAAATAAAATTAAAATCCCCCAAGTTTCAGCCTACACTGGTGCTAATAAGCATCAGGTACAGCTGCAGTGCTGTTGTTCCAATATCAGATAGTAATTGGAAGCAAAAGTCACCTACAATTTGTTCTTGGCTGCCACAGGGATGCCAAGGACATGAGAAAATAATTTGCCTTCAGTTTTAAGAAGGTGCTTTATTTATTTTTAAGGGAATGTCGTTGCTTATTTCAAATGTTCTCTTTCACTGTTTGCTTCTATTCTCCAAGAAAATAGAAACAACAGATTGTTCTTTCACGGAAGGATAACGTGCAAAGATATTAACCCTGAGGTGATCAAATAGTGGGACAGTCAGAGAAGCACCAAAAGGCAAGGAAGGAGCTGTGTTTCAGTCATCAATCACTGGTCATTATCAGTTCAACAGCTCTTTTTCTTCAAATAGAGAGGGCTTTCAGCATATCTTGAATTTAAACATGCAGAAGTCTGGTGGAAGCCCGAATTGACATAAGCAGGTACAGGGTAAACATAATGACAAAGGGTAGAAAAAGTAGGTGGAAACCAAAATAAGGTTTTGGAGTGTCCTGACAAGGTATTTTTTTTAGTCTGTACATATAATTATTTACATTTACTGTATAGAATTATTTCATAATATTAATTAATAGGGTACAGGATGGCAGGACTAGGAGTAACAGATGCAAATTGGAAGAGGAGAGATTTAGGCTGGATATAAGAAAGAAGTTCTTTCCTGTGAGCGTGGTAAGAGACTGGAAGAGGTTACCCAGAGAGGTTGTGGATGCCCTCTCAATCCCTGGAGGTGTTTAAGGCCAGGCTGGATGAGGCATTGAGCAACCTGGTGTAGTGGGAGATGTCCCTGCCCATGGCAGGGGGTTTAGAACTAGATGATCTTGAAGGTCCCTTCCAACCCAAACCATTCTCTGATTCTATGGTAACTCATTTACTTGTTGAAACTAATACCAAAAGAATACATGAGTTGCTCTATAGATGCAGCACACAAGGGATCCAATAGGAGATATAAGCCAGAGCTGTATTTTAATGTTCTTGTATCAAAGAAGTTGCTTGCCATCTACACAGTCCTCAGACAAACACACACCTTTGCAAAGAGATATTCTGGGCTTCTAGAAAAATGAAATTATCAGCAATATGAGCAAAAATAATCCACAGATTATCACAGGCTCACTATAAACAAGTTTTTTTGTTGTATTAAACTTCACTTAAGTTGTCCAACACAATAGTTGATAAATGAGCCTAGAACATTGCTCATCAGAAATACAGCATCATAGAAAGGTTTGGGTTGGAAAGGACATCTAGTTCCAGTCCCCCTGCAATGGATATAATTTACTTGATTCTTTATCAGGAAAAAAAAATAAGTAAAAGAGGGTTGTTCATAGAAGGGTTTAATAGCTTAGCAAATAGCTAAAGCTTTTAGTCTCTTCCAAATCTCCTGCAACCATCCATTTGTTTTAAAAATAATCTTTTAAGATGCATGCTTAGGGCTTTGATTTATTTATTCTCTAGGTATCACAAATTTTCCTGCAATGGCTCATTTGCTCTAGGAGGATTCTCTTCTGGACTTCAGAGATTCCAGCCCAATGTTCAGAGCTTAGTAGCTTGTGCTCCTTTGCCCTCCTCTGCTTCAAACGGCCAGAGTTCCCCAGTTTAGATGTAACAAAAGGAAGTTTAATCATCTCCCCTCCCTGCTGTCCCTTACTTTCTTGGCTCTGGAAAGCTATAAACTCATTCTGAGTATCTTTGAGCTTTGAGATTTTAATTGCATTATGTAGATTTCCCTCCCTGCGCACTGTGACTGCAGCAACAAAGACGTTTTGGTGGCTAATTCATGCCTTCACATTCTCCCTTGTCTTCATGAAGTAAAACCTGCTTTTCAGAAAATGGCAGGTTCATCTGGATCACTGGGAACCCAGGACAAAGAGTTTCTCCCTTTTCAAACAGCCCCAAGCAAGCCCCATTCAGCATTTCATACACAAAGCTCATAATCACCTCAGAGATATTTTCATTGCTCCTCATCACAACATGTATTTCTATGGTTCATTTTCTTCAGACTACAGCTTTTTTTATTGATGAGGGGCTTTCACTTTAAACAAAGTGAGAGCTTCAGTTGTTGGGTACCAGAGTGATTCACAGCAGAAAGGAAATGCTGAGGAGGTTTGTGGATGAAATCCAAACAGGAGACACCTACCTACAGAGCAAAGGAGGAAAACACTTGAGATAAAAAGCCCCATCCCATCGCATTAATCTGCCTGTGTTTGAAAAACCATTCACATATCCCTGCCTAGGGCTCTTGTGCCATCATTTTGTAACCCTCTGACAGGGACCATTTGGATTTTTAATGTCTTCCCTATGGAAAGTAATTAAAGCAGATGAAAAACTTTCTGCTGCAGCACTTTGGGGCTTTTCTTTTGCCACTAATTATTTTGACTGAAAAGGAAACCTTTGTTGCAGCCCTGGGTACAGTTGGGTATTTTATAGCTTTTCCTCTACAGCTGCTCTGAACATTCACATTTGCTGGACGAGCTCCCGCAGCTGATGACAGCCTTTATACTGTAGGAGAAACTCTTCAGCAAGGAAAAAAAGCTGCCCTGACATTCCCCACTCATCCTGAAACAGCTCTTAGCTATCTTAGACAATGCTACTGGAAAAGGTAATCTAAGGGACCTCCCTGGAGGTGTTTAAGGCCAGGCTGGATGAGGCATTGAGCAACCTGGTGTAGTGGGAGGTGTCCCTGCCCATGGCAGGGGGGTTGGAACTGGATGATCTTTAAGGTCCCTTCCAACCCAAACCATTCTATGATTCTAACCTTTTGGCCAGGTGAAGAGGCCAAAAAAATGAATGGAAAATAATATGGGTTGTGTTTTTCTTTAAACTTCATTGCACCTTTTGTGACAAATATATGGATATTCAGACATCATTGCAGCCTCTCCCAGTACTTGAAAGAGCTACAGAAAAGCTGGGGAGAAGCTGTTAGACAGGGCATGGAGCCACAGGACATGCAGCAATGGTTTTAAACTAGAGCAGGGAAGGGTTAGATTAGACATTAGGAAGACATTCTTGCCCATGAGGATGGTGAGAAACTGAGAGAGGTTGCCCATGTAAGTGGTGGGGATATTTAAGATCAGCCTGGATGAATCTCTGAGCAACCTCATCTAGTGCAGGATGCCCCTGCCCACTGCAGGGGGTTGGACTAGATGGCCTTTGAAGGTCCCTGTCAACCCTACAATTCTAATCAGGGTCTATTTAATAAGGTTCAAGATGGTAGGACTAGGAGTAATGAATGCAAATCTGAAGAGGGGAGATTCAGGCTGGATAGAAGAAGTAAGATCTTATCTGTGAAGGTGGTGAGACACTGGAAGAGATTGCCCAGAGTGGCTGTGGATGCCCCCTCAATCCCTGGAGATGTTTAAGGCCTGGCTGGATGAGGCACTGAGCAATATGGTCTAGTGGGTGGTGACACTTCCCATGACAGGGGGTTGGAACTAGATGATCTTGAAGGTACCTTCCAACCCAAACCATTCTATTTGTACAGCTCTCAGGCTCCTATTTCCATGCAGCTTCAAATTAGGATCAGTTTCTTTCTGACAAAAAAAATAATGCTTTCCAGAAGGTGCTGAAAGGAAGCAATTAACAGATGATCTTCTATGACTGCTCTTGACAACACAATCGATGTCATTATTGTTTGTCATCTCTTGTCTGCAGTAGATAAGCTGACAAAGATTTTTTTTCCCAGGGGCACATCTATGTCAACGTGTGGAGCTGCACTGACAGGTTCAAATTAGCAGTTGACATGAATTACCATAAAGTTTGGCACCTTTCCTCATTGTCACTGAAAATTATATTTAATTGAGGAAAGCAGCAGCAGGTGGAATTAGAGCTCATCTTTTTAGAGCTCTAAGTGGTAAATACTAGAGATTTAGAAAATTAATACTGAGTTTAAAGAAGTGTAAAAGATCAGAATAGCAGTTGGAGAACTGGGATAACAAAAGAATTCATTGTTTTTACTAATGACATAACAGCAGACAAAGTTCTGGGTTGGCAGTTAAAGAAGACTAGAGAAGTGGAAAAGGATGGAAGATTTCTTATTAAAATGGAGAAGAACAGGATAGAGTAAATATAGATTAAAAAAAAACTTGTGAAAAAACACTGACCAAAACTTGGCTGGCAACAGAGCAGCTATAAATAGTTTGGATACAAACCATTCATTTTTATTTCAAGAAGGGAAGAATTCTCTGACTGAAAAGCAAGAGGTTTGGAAATCTGTAGTCCCTTCCCTCTTCTGCCACAAACTTTTCATGTGCCCTTGAGCCTGCCACTTGTGCCAACGTTTTCAAATGCAATTGTCCTAATTAGACCCCGACTTTGAGATGGTCTAATTGAGCATCTGCAATATCTACAGCAATAGAGAGACACTTGTAAGCAAGAAAAACTCATTAAACCCAGAAAACCACTGAAGAAATTTAATTTCCTGAGCTATCTGTTAATTAAGAAGATTAAATCTGGAGCTGTAAACAAACAAACTCTGCATCTTTCTGTTTTTTGGGAATGTTCAGTTTGCAGGGATGGGAAAACTTCAGGGTTTTAGCAAACTTATGCATGTGAACTGAACAGTAAAACTTCAAAAGGAGTTCAAATAGGATTACCCAGACTAAGTCTCATTCTTTAACACTCAGTTCTTTCTTGACATGTGCAGAACACTGCCTGTTGATAATAGCTGGGCAGACAGTACACAAAACCTTTGTCTCCTAAAAATCATGTTAGCATGGCTTTGTTTAAGAGGCTAGAAATGCTTAGTCTGCATTTTAACACCATAAAAACTTAAGCTCTTTAACATGGCTTGAAGAGCAGTGTTTTCCCCTCTGCATTCAGAGTAACTTCCCATGACAAGCACAGCCCAAAACACTGAAGTAAGTTATGAAGAGCTATTTCATCTCTAACTTGTTGTGTTTTCATATTCCATCTCTGCTACACAATTCCCGGAGGAACCTTGGCAAACTAGATGCACTTTTTCACTCTCCACTCCTCATTCTCTTGGTTCTCAGACTGGAAGCAAAAGCTGCACTCAACCTGTACATCACAATTAGCCTGGTAAATTACTGGGTGTACAGGGAAGAGAGGAACTTCCCAATGAGAAAGGAAATAGAAACGTCTTGTAGGACCACAATGAAAATTACCATGAGAAGGAAACTGCTGAGAATGTCCTGGAATCACAGAATGAGTTGGGTTGGGAGGAACCTTCAAAAGCCATCAAGTCCAACTCCCCTGCAGTGAGCAGGGACATCCTGCTCTAGATCAGGTTGCTCAGAGCCTCAGCAAGCCTGGCCTTGGATGTCTCCTGAATCAGTAAATGGGCTGAAAATTAAACCAAGGCAAGCAGATTCACATGGTGGGCTCATCTTCCATCCTTCATTCCAGTGTTTTACCTAAACTGGACTGCTTGCCATCACAAAGATATGAGATATTTCTGTTGATAAAGCACCTCTATGTGGTGAATTTTACCCTTCCAAAAGGGTAAACAGAAACAGATCCTTTTTGTAGTTCAGTTGTGTTTTATTTTCCTTCCAAGTAATGGCTAAATCCAACCATCATCTGCTGCCTTCCCCAGCTCTCCTGTGCCAGTGCCTCTAAACCAGGTCATTAACATCAAAGCTGATCCTGTGCTCCTCAAGCTGAGCCTTGGCTTCAAACTAGAGCAAATTTTATGCCCAGTCAGGAGCAGGACAACTAATATTAGAAAGCTTTCTCTTTATTTTGTTTCTAATAAAAATATGTTAGCCATTAAGGCCAATGATGGAAGCCAAATGTGTTCTCTCAGTCCATCATTTTGCCTTCAGCTTCTCCATTTCATCTGTGCTAATATTTTGATTAGAGTCAAAACAACTATGTAATAACTATTATTACATTTTTCTACTATAATTACTGCTGAATACCACAGCCAGGATTCAGGATTTTGGTGTCCAAGACACTGTGAGCTGTGCTCAGATGGTAATATTGCTGTGAAAGCCCCTGAGTTTTATATAAAAGCCCCAGTTTTCCATAAAATAGGAGATGCTGAAAAGCTGGGGCTGGTTAAAGGTGGGAGAAATCATAGGGGCAATTTTCAGGGTCCTGTAAGACAAGTCCAGAAAGGGAAGAGGAAAGGAAAACTAAACTAATGGAAGCCATTAAATATGAGCCAGTTTCTGACCAGCCTGGCTAATGGTTTTTCAAGATGCTGCCTATTCCCCCTGCCATATGGGCTACATATTGATTCAACATATCCAGATCTACAGCAGAAAGTCACATATTTCACCCGAGGTGAGCACAGCCACCCTTTGGACCTGAGCAGTTTCTTGGCCCTATTACTCTGCCTGCACTCAAATGCTCCCACAATAGCAGATCCTGTAACAGATAACAGAGCTTGGCTTGCTTTTTTAATCAAATAAGCCTCTTATTAAGTTGAATTGTTTGTATTTCAAGATAACTCTTTCATTTTACTATAATATTCCTCCCATTCAAGATAATTTCACAGATCTAGTTTTCCATTCTCAGCTCCTTTATGTTTTCCTTTGCCTAGTGAAGAAGGGGAATTATCTCAGCATCCAACAACACCCACTTAAAGGGTCCACAAACTCTTGTGTGTGTTGATATTTTGAAATCTGCAGTTAATTACAGTAATTTCTATTCAGGCAAGCATACCAAGAATAAAGCAAGAGGAGGCTGGATTTCTTGGTGTAGTGCCTGAAGATGTGCATTAATTAAAGACATACAGTGCCAACATTTTTTTTTTTAATTATTATTTTCCTCTTCAGATGTCCTTAGAATACAAAAGCAAAGCACAGCTTGTAGGGAAATGCCATAACTTCAGTTACACCAGCTGGTACATCCAAAAGAAACACTCTTGGGTACACAGTGAGTTTGGCAGCTGAAAGACAGGTATTTATTTGCCCAACTGTGGCCAAGTAGCCTCTGTCAAGGACAGCATGGATATCCTGGGATACCCTCTTGGGCACTGACTCCCCTTCTAATAGGAAGGGATCCCACCACAAGGAGCAGAGTCCTCCAGCAAGGACAAGTGGCAGATTTTCTCTACATCACTGTAAGAAAAGTGATGAAACTCTGCCCATAGTGCATTCAGCTGTAGATAGATAGATCCACCATGAGCCACGTAAAGAGTTTTCCTCCTCTAAGTTACAAAAAGCCCCAGGTCAGTGAAGACTGATGAGTGAAATAGCTAAGGCCATTTCTCCCAATACAGTAAAAAGTGCAATATCAAAGAAATGGGCAGAAACTGTATATTCAAGAGTAAAAATAAATTCCAAAGGAAGACAAAAATCCCCGAACTCACACAAACACAGCACACAAAAAAAAATAAAACAAAAAAGAAACCCTACAACTATCAAGGGATGGAATTTTGAGTCTAAGAGCTTAAATCCCCACTAGTCCCACTGAGATCTGAGGCATTAGAAAGACATCTAAGACAAAGAAAGAGTATTTTACTGTTCAGAATAATCCCCTGAAGAGCACTGGTGTTTTACAGGTTCTAAAACTAGAGAGAAGAGATTTGAGGCAGGTCATGGTGTTGGTCCCACTATGTTTCCACCAGGCAGTTACCAGTTCTTTCATTGTACCCAAGCTTTCTCACTTTGCTGAAACTCTCAGTCATCAACTACTAGTTAAAAGTATTTACTTCCCTTCCCAATCTCTTATTTAAGACCACACAGCAGACCTCAGCTGTACTCCATAATCTCATTAACCACTGCCAGCAAACATTGATTAAACAAAAATGATTTATCATGGGGAAGAAACAATCTCCATGCTCTGTCTCTGCTGTGTGGAGATGTCCTCATGAGCTGTGCTCAAAAATGCTCTACCATTGAGGGGCAGGAGCAGAACACCCTTCAGAAAAAGGATGCAACATCCCACAGCAAGCACTGGGAGGCATCTGACTCCTCACAGGTGTTTAAGGAACATAGAAACAAGGTGGGATGTTCCCTTAATATCCCAGTTCGTGGATGAGAAGGAGTTAAAAAGAGGAGAAGAGGTATCTCAGTACACAACACTCCATGGTGGGATCTAACCCACATGCCCAACACAAAAGCCACCTCTCCCTGGAGGTTTTTAAGGACAGGCTGAATGAGGCATTGAGCAACCTGGACTAGTGGGAGGTGTCCCTGTTAGCAGACAAGCTGCATGTGTTTCTGGAGATCATTTTTCCCTTTTATTTTTCACTTGAATTTGTCTCCAATTCAGGAAGCCTCTAAAGCCTGAATGGTCCTACTGGATCTGATGATCTGATCCAGGCTGGACAAGGCACTGAGCAACCTGATCTAGTGGGATGTGTCACTGCCTATGCTTTTTGCTTTCTTAATAAATCTTTTTGACCTCTGCTGTTGTGAAATGTTGAGTAGGAGCTATGGATTATCCTCCCCTATGACAGGGGAGTTGGAACTAGATGATCTTTAAGGTCCCTTCCAACCCAACCCATTCTATGATTCTATAAATCTACTGTCTGGATATTGCTGGGGGGAACTCCAAGGTATCTTACAGTAAGAGAGTGTCTGTCCAGTCTTCTCTGACACTAAAACCATGCCTTAGAGGGTGGCTTCAGGTGGGCAATATATTGAGCAGCAATAAAAGTTTCCTAGACATTGTTCATATATCAGAAGGGATCTCTTCATATGCAGATGAGCCAGCATGACCAGAGATTTGGGATTACAAAAGGTCACTTCTTCTAAGAAGTTTGGGGTTTTATCCATTTTGTATCCAGAAAAAGATATTCTCCAACCAAATCACACATCTCTTTGCCTGCTTCTAAGAGTTGCCAAGCCCACTTGTAAGCAGCAGTGCAATCCAGCACAATATTTCCCAGTTATATTAAATCTCAGAGAAATCTGTCACCTACCTGAGCTCACAGGCTACCAACATTCTGAGCAGCAACTAAGATTTTGAGCACTCATTAGATTTATCTGTGTAGTTCTTAAGAACTTGAAACATCCACATGCACACAGAACAGTTAAGGTCAAATTTACTCAAGCTCTTAAGCCCCTGGAAACATGAAGCACCAGCAGCTAAATACTAACTTCCCTCCAAAGGAATAAAATATGCAAATAAACAAAAATTTAAAAGGAAATATTTAACTAGAGCCAGCTTTCCAAGTAGAAAATTAAATTTTCACAACACACTGTTCCTGAAGATTCTCAGAAGAACTTCATTCATCATCGAGCAAGCTCAGGCTTTCACTTCAGCTTTCCCTCATTTTTCTCCACAGCTTCTGATCTTATCAGCAGCAAGTGCTGCAGTCTTAAATCACATTCAGTATCTGCAGACACCAGTACACATGAGGAGCAACCCAAAAGTTATAAGATAAGTCAGAATTTCTTGATTTGAAGAAAATAAAAAACTCAGTGGGTGCAGAGGACAGAAGGGAGAAGTGAAGAGTACAGGGGGAAAGCAGCACCAGCTCATTTCTTTTCAAGCTTCCAGAATTTATATGAAGAAAAAAGGAACTATTTCCTTTCTTCTATTCAGCTTTTAAACAAGTAGAAGATTTAAAAATTAATAACTAGCTTATAAAAAAAAATATTCCCTTTGCTCCAAGCAGAACTTTTCTTTCCCTCAGAAAAAGCACAAGTTCCTTTAAGAGGTGTAGAAAAAAAGAATCTTTTTTTTAAAGCCAGCATCAACATACATAATATTCAAACCACTGAGGTTTTTTCTTTCTTTTATAATGTAGGGAAAAAATTACAGTTTTAGCAGGAAAATAAATACTGGCCCAGAGGCTTTCAGATGAAGTACATAAGGAATTTAAATGAACTTANGTGACTGTTTATGGCAAATTCAGAGATACTTTTAAGAAACCCCAAGGGAAAAAAAGGTGAAATCCTAGATACAGCTTTCTAGTCATGCATTCTGCTGCACAGCCAGAACTCCAAAGCCCTTACCCTAATAAAGAAAATATTCCTTCCTCTATAAACATGGATATAAGTTATCCATGGTTCATGCTTTTCCAAAGGAATCAGAAGCACTCAATGTGGGTGATAAGCAGTTGGCAAAGCCATGTAGCATTAGATATAGTTCAGGGGTTATCTGTAGCTCTCCAGTGTGNCAAGTACAGCCAAAAGTCTTTTATATAAACGATGCCTTTGAAGGAAACTGCTGAAAAATTCCTTATAGCCCCATCCCACATCCTTTTAGTCACAGGTGGGTTTTATTGCCTTCAGGTGTCCCTTTTCTCATTGTCCCCTGTGCTCTGTATTGCAAATACGCCTCTATTTTGGACATCATCCCACTTTCCTGGCCATGGTCTAGAATAGTAGAAGGGAAGGGACCTTCAAAGGCCATTTTGTCCAACCCCCTGCAGTGAGCAGGGACATCCTACACTAGATCAGGTTGCTCAGAGCCTCAGCAAGCTTGGTCTTGGATGTCTCCAGGGATGGGGCCTCTAACACCCCTCTGGACAGTCTATTCTAGGTTGTCCATGAGCTCAGCCACGGTGCAATTCAAACATCTATGCTCAGATGTCTGGGGTGCATGAAGAAATCAGGGAGATGAGCAGAAAAGCTCTATGGCAAAGTGTTAACCCACTACAGAAAAGGTTTAAATCAGACACTGACCTTCAGCTTGGCTCAGTCCATGGTCTGCAGGAGGTCTGTGGCTTTTGTTGTAGCAGAGAGCATGTGACCAGCAGGTCAAGAGNAGTATGTGCTACCAAGGGTAGTATGAATGTGCAGTGCACTTACCACAACTTTATTTAATGACACCCTGAGATTGGCAGGTGTTTTCTGATGGAAATGGATCAGTGCACCAATTTATGCAAAAAGAAGCAAGTCTGTCATTAACTAAGCTCATTTTAAAGATATTTATCTCAAGGAGAGAAAATTTTTCACCTCTATAAAATCACCAGGATGGACAAAGTTTTGAGTAACCTGGGCTGGTGGGAGATGCCCCTGTCAGGGGGGTAGAATTGGATGAACTTTTAAGATCCTTTCCAACCAAAACCATTTATAAGATTGTAAAAAGCTCACTGGTCAGTTGTCATACATAGAGCTCGTGCTTAACACACATATGGCTTCTCCTCCAGGGCACAGCCAGTATCTCAGAAAGGCTTTTGTATTTGACAAATATCCCCTCTCAGCTGCTGCAATCTGATTCAATTTTCTCCTGACTATCTGCCTCTGGGACTTTTTAATTTTCCAGGATGTGGTTTTTGTCTTTCAGTGCTCTACCACTCATCACAGAGAGCTACAGTCCATACCTTTAATAAACCTTTAGGGCTGAAGAGGAAAGGCACGTGGCTTGCTCTGTGATATTTCATCAGCTCTGCCAGATCTTTAAATATCAGAGTCCTTCCAGCTCATTAAGGGTCTGTGACTCCCTCATGAGCCAGCAGAAGGAATCTGTGCTTTCAAAGATCCACTTTCCCCCAGATCTCTGCCAGGTAAGAAGAATCTGCCACAGCTTCCTCAGCTTTTCCTTCACTACCCCAGTGAGAATCAAATATTCTCCCTCCCTGTGAGAGTCAAACATTGCTGCCAGACATGATTCTGGGCTAAAAGTGCTTCCTTTCACTTCCAACACACGCAGAGAGATTTTCCTAGCAGGGGCAGTTTGTAATAGATTAACTGGGGGGTTTAGGAGGGGGAAATTGTCTTCTAAAAGGATTATATCCCCACTGTATTAACTTACTTTCAATCTCTTTTGTAGCCTTCCTGAGAGTCACCAGCTGGCAGCACTATTGTGTTGGTGATGTTTGTTTCCTCTCAATATTTTTGAAAGCATTGAGAATTTTTCCCTCCCATGGTGGGCTCTGGTCCCCACTGGTGCAGGCTGCTCTCCATCAACCAGCTCACACTCAGATCTTCAGAGCTTCTCTAATTCTGCTAATCACAGGGATTGGAAGGGACCTCAAGAGATCATCTAGTCCAATCCCCCTGCTGGAGCAGGAACACCCAGATCAGGTCACACAGGAAGGTGTTCAGTTGGGGTTTGAATGCCTCCAGAGAAGGAGACCCCACACCCACTCTGGGCTGCCTGTGCCACTGTTCTATCTCCCTCATTGTGAAAAAGTTTCTTCTCATATTTCCGTGGAACCTCCTGTGTTCCAGTTTGCACCCATTGCCCCTTGTCCTATCACTGGATATCACTAAGAAGAGCCTGGCTCCATCCTCCTGACATTCACCCTTTCCATATTTATCAACATTAATGAGGTCAGATACTTCCAAAGTTGTGCTATTTAGTTCTTTATATGTTGGCTGATTCTCCCAAGCTGCTGTAGTGTATTCAAGAGAGTTGTGTGCCACATTTCCCTCTGACTTGCAGGAAGCTGGGAATTAACTTATTCCCCCCTAACTTCTTTTATTCTTTAAAGCAGTGACAATTTAACACTGCTCACTCTGGTACAACTCCCTTCCCATCTTTCAGAGTTTGAAAGCTGTGAATCCCCATTTGTTCTGGAGAACATGGAGAATGTGCTCAGGGCTGTCATCTTCAGCTTTCCACAATGATAAACCTGTGGCAGATGCTCCTGTGGAAGCCTCATTGCTGCTGGCTCCATGGGGCTACCTGAGGTGAACGTTAGCTTCTCAGACATCTCCAGTCACCATGATTTGGAACACTGTCTCCTCTGTCTTGCTGCTTCAGACAGCTCCAGATTGCCATCAGAAATCTTTTTCGCTGGCTCAGATAATGAACAACCTCTCTTTGGGAAAGCAAAAGAGTGAGAAGTAGGTTTTGATTTTTCTCACATTTAGCACTGAAGCTGGAAGAAACTATTTCTCTAGAGATTTAATCAATTTTGATGGAAGTTTTTTCAATAAGGTTTTCCAGATCCAAGAAAAAGGTAAATAATCTGACCCCAGAGAAGCCAAGAACACTGACCTCTGGTCAAACAGGATTTAACTGTTAACATACAAAAGTGTAACAGGAGCAAAACCCTTGCCTTCTTTTAAACCATGAGTTGCTAATTTTTTATGTGTTGTTGGAAACTGATCTAACAAAATTAACTCCAAAAGCTTATTGAAGTGAAGATAAGTTTTAGTTTAACACAAACTCATCTATCACACTCCTCTTCTGTGCATGTATTTAAAGGCAGCAAAATGTTGCACCACAATGCCAGGATGATCAGGGGGATGGAGAACAGGATGAGAGACTTGGGGCTGTTCAGCCTGAAGACTCCAGGAGGACATCCCAGTGCCTGAAGGGGCTACAGGAAAGCTGGGGAGGGGCTGTTTGCCAGGGCATAGAGACACAGGACAGGAGACAGTAGCTTTAAACTACAGCAGGGCAGGGTTAGATTGGACTTTAGGAAGAAGTTCTTCCCCATGAAGGTGATGAGGCACTGGAACAGACTGCCCAGGAAGGTGGTGGAAGCCCCATCCCTGGAGACATACAAGGTCAGGCTTGCTGAGGCTCTGAGCAACCTGATCTAGTGCAGGATGTCCCTGCTCACTGCAGGGGGTTGGACTAGATGACCTTTGAAGGTCCATTCCAACCCAACACATTGTAAAATTTTATGAAATTGCCTGTGGTGTGACAGAGAAGTGAGGTTTATCAGTCTGTACCTATCTTTTAAACCTCCTCTATCCTTTGTTCTGGACCTCCCACACATAAACATTTCCATTCACTCTTTTATCCAGACCCTTGTGAACATTCCTGGTGTAAATCTCTGCAATGCCACACTTTTCTCCATTACTCAGGGCCAAAACATGACAAATAAGCAAGTCACATCTTCCCATAACTGCTACAAAGAGCTGAAAAACTTCAATTTTATGATTTTAACCAAAGAACAGATGTCCTGTGCTCATATATCATTTCCATTTGTTTGCTTAGAATGAAGTTTCCAAACCTTAAATTTATATAAAAATTACTTCCTCCTTTTTCACTGTCATCTTCAGGAAATTTAAGACCTTTTTTTCCCATTGTACAGCTTACTAATAATTTTTAACTTCTCAAAACACATACAGAACCATGGGGTTTTTCTGTCTAAATAGAGAGTCAATGACTATTGAGTTTAAGGATTTCCCTTCACAAAGTCCTTTAACCTTGAGCACAGTGGAAACTAAAACCCTATCTAAAAACCCTAAGGTGCTCCACTATGTTTGGTACCAGAACCTCATCCTCTTACCCACAGCACCCTCCCAAATGCATCACCAAGTTCTCTATTGGCTTCCAGCCCACCACAACCACTACTTGATCTCCAAGGTGGACAACTAAGGGTGTTCTCACACACCTTATAATATTTGCAGCCATGAAACAGCAGCCATGACCTATCCTTGACACCAGGTACTGTGCAACTTGGTGGGTCAGGCATTGCAAGGTTGCTTCTTGTCCATCTTGAACATGAAAAGTTTGGTTTCTGAAGATCTAGAGTTTAACTTTGACCTGCTCTTGCAACCCACATCTGTTTTTCCTACAGAATAGACCTTGATTACTCTTTCTCTGAAGCTGGAGAGATTTTTGGCATTCCTAGCCTTTAACAAGGCTTAGGTCTGAGATGGTCTTTTCATACAGAAGTCCCCTAATGACAGTCATCAAATGCTTTCAGTGCAACAATCACTTTTTAACACTGAAAATACAACTTAAATATTTTGAGACGTGGAAACAATTACTCAAATTGTCTGTGCTACTGGAGAGCTACAGCTTTCCCAGTGGAAAGAAAATTGCCCTGATGACCAGTGACCACCCCACCAGGGTTGGTGCTACACTTGGGAGGCTCCCCATTTGGATGGTGTGGTTAATGGATGGTTCCTCCTCTAGCCACCTGGTGTTTCTTACTGGTCTTCCCCCTTCTCAACAACCACCTCTCAGAGTTTACAGGATAAAACAGAAATAAATGGAAAGAGAATTTCTTGTGATGTTAGAAAGGAAGGACTGGATTCATGAGGTGGTCTCACAGATTTAACTTATCAGTACCTGAGGGGGTCCTACAGAAAGGCAGGGGAAGGAATTTTTAACATAATATCGGATGGGAGGACTAGAAACAATGGATATAAATGAGAGGGGGATAGATTTAGACTAGACATAAGAAAGAAATTCTTTACAGTGAGGGTGGTGAAACACTGGAACAGGTTGCCCAGGGAGGTTGTGGATGCCCCATCTCTGGAGGTGTTCAAGACTAGGCTGGACAGGGCACTGGGCAGCCTGGTCTAGTGGGAGGTGTCCCTGCCTATGGCAGGGGGGTTGGAACTCGATGATCTTTAAGGTCCCTTCCAACCCAAACTATTCTATGATTCTATGATTTGCAAAGAGAGGCACCACACTGCCTTGTCACATAGTAGGAAAGCACAGCTTTTGATTTAAAAAGAAAGAAAACAGAGTATCTGGATAGTCCTATATTAATTCCCTCCCTATCCTCCTGTTCTACATCCATACATGGTGATTTAGTCTGAGGATTGCCCTGAATATACCTGAAGAAATACACAGTTCTGCTTTTCTAGTGACTTTCTAGTCTCAAAATACACCATAAGGGTACAATCTGGAGTCCTTACTTAAACAAAATACATCTCACCATGTTTATACTTCAGATTCAGAAGCTTTGTGTCCTAAAACCAGATGTGTTGTAGTGGGAGTGAATTATTCATCAATCCACATCTGTCTCACATGCTGGTGGCCCAGATGTGGCTCTAGGTGCCTGGAGACTGCAAACTGGAGCTGTGGGTCAAGATAACAAAACAATTCTACATCTACA
>VZTY01003313.1:0-13460 GCA_013400935.1 Turnix velox
AGCCTTTCAATACCTGAAGCGAAGCGAGTAAACCAGGAAGCGAGTAAACTCTTTGAAAGGGCTGACAATAGCAGGACTAGGGGAAATGGATCCAAGTTGAAGGAGGGAAGATTTAGGTTGGATGTTAGAGGGAAGTTCTTTACTAGAAGAGTGGTTAGGTCCTGGAACAGGCTGCCGAGGGAGGTTGTGGATGCCCCGTCCTTGGAGGTGTTCAAGGCCAGGTTGAACGGGGCCCTGGGCAACCTCATCTAGTAGATGTGTTTGTTTGGTGGCCCTGCTAGGCAGGGGGGTTGGAACTACATGATCCTTGAGGTCCCTTCCAACCTGGGTCATTCTGTGATTCTGTGTGATTCTGTGAGATACACAACTATGACACTCTCAGGACCAGGACACGCAGAACCCTCAGGACCAAGATGTGCAACCATGACGTTCTCAGGATCAGGACACAACATCATGTCAGGTATGAGGTATACAACCACGATGCCCTTGGGACCAGAACACAGAGTCACAGTACTCTCAGGACCAAGATGTGCAACTATGACACCCTCAGGACCAGGACACACAGCTACAGCACAATCAGGACCAAGATTTGCAACTACGACATTCTCAAGATCAGGACACGACATCAACATCGTGTTGTACTCAGGACCAGTACACATTGCCTTGAAACCCCAAGGAGCTGGAGACACTGTCATTACACCCTCAGGACAAGGACAGACAGCATTCTCAGGTCTGAGATACACAACCATGAGACCTTCAGGACTAGGACACTTTGAAACTCTGAGGAGCTGGAGATGCTGTCATGCCCATAGGACTAAGATATGGAACTATGACACCCTCAGAACTAGGCCACACAGCCACAGCATCCTCAGGACCAAGATACCCAACCACTACACCTTTGGACCAGGACACAATATCATGTTACCCTCAGGACCAGGACACAGTATCACACCATCCCTCAGGAACAGGGCACAGCCCCCTGAAACCCTGAGGAGCTGGAGATGCTATCACAACGCCCTCAGGACAAGGGACATGCAACCATAATGTAGTTATGAAAAGGAAACCAAACCATGCTCAGGACCAAGATACATTGCCACAGCATTCTCAGAATCAAGACAGCATCACGACACCCTCAAGATTAGGACACAGTGCCATGAGATCTTCAGGAACAGGACAGAATGCCACAACAACCTCAGGACAATGACACATGGCAAGGACACCTGGAGGAGCAGAACATACTGCTATGGCACCTTCAGGAGAAGGATGCAATACCATGGCACTTTCATGATCAGTACAAATGGCCATGAAATCATTTGGACCAGTATTCATGAATGACCAGGATCAGAAAGCAATGACGCAACATCTTAAGGCCCAAGACACATGATCATGACACCCTCATGACCAGGTCAAACTGCTGTGTCATTCTGAAGACCAAGACACAAGGACAAGACATCATGGGGACCTGGATACATCACCATGGCACCTTCAGGACTTGGACAAACAGCCACAACACCCTTGAGGATCAGGACATGTCACCATGCCAGCTGTGGGGCTGGCACTGCTTGGTCTAGCCCTGGTGTGGGTGGTAGGAGTGCATTCAAAGAGAGAGAAGCAAGGCTGGATGATGGTTTCCATGGCAAAGGAGAGTGACCATGACCCTCTGTCACCTTCGGGCCCAAGACACTTGGAGGTGATACCATGTGGACCTGAATATAACACCATGGGACCCTTTGGACCAACACCCAGGGAAATGACATCACAAGGACCTGGATAGGCTCCCATGACACCTTCAAGACCAGGACACATGGCCACAACATCCTTAGGGCCATGACACAACACTGTGTCACCCTGAGGAGAAATGGAGATGGCACCATATGGGCCAGGACACAATGTCACAACACCCTCAGGACCATGAAAAGCAGCCATGGCATCCTCAGGAAGAGGGCACACTACCACAACACTCATGGGTGTACAACACATGGCTACCATGCCCTCAGAACCAGATCATGGTGCTATGGCACCCCTGGGGACAGATCATAGTGCCATGGCACTCTTGGGACAAGGACACAATGAGGCATCACACTGGGATGCCCCAGTCTCTATGTAGAGGAGACACTGTCCTGCCCCTGGTGCCACATGCTGGAGCTGTGACTGCACTGGGACCCTCTTTTTTCTGTCCCCATGGGGGACAGGGGACAGCCACTGTGTGCAAGCTTGTGCAAGGCACAGCTGAGGACCACAACCTGTGTGTGCCATGTCCTGTGACAACCCCACATGCAAGTGTGACACACTGTCATGGCATGAGAGTAGGATGGAGTGATAGGCCCAGCTGGAGTCCATGACATGCACACATGTGTGACAGAGGAACACCACCACCACACCCATGTGCCACCGACGTGTGACAGGTGGTGCTAGCACCCGCAGGAAACGTGCTGCCGGCCCTGATGAGTGTGTGTGATCATGGGATGTGAGGGAGGGATGTCTGTGTCAGCACTGGCAGACAGTGCTGATGTGAGCAGGCACTGCAGTGGGGCTGGTGACGGTGGGGCTGATGCTGGTGGGGCTGTGGGGCTGGCACTGCTGGGGGGTCCTGCAGGGCCTGGCCCAGCCCTGGTGGGGGCGGTGGCCGCGGGAGTGCAGTCAGAGAGAGAGGAGCAGCTCCGGATGATGGTTTCCGTGGCAAAGGAGAGTGAAAGTGCTGCTGCCACTGCGTCAGTCACCCTCACTGTCACTGCCACAACCCTGACACTGCGTGGCCATGGTCAGAGTGGGCCCTGTCACTGCTTGGCCCTGTTGCCACAACACAGCATTTTCTGCCAACTGGCATCCCCACCACTGGGGCTCGGCCACTGCACTGGCACTATGTCCCCCCTCAAATGCCCACTCCGGCCTCCTGCCTCAGCACTGGTGGCCAAACACTTCAAGGACAGGCACCCACAGGTGCTACTGGTGCCTCCTGGTGTTGCCAAAAATTGGCACCAGGACCTGCTCTCCAGGGCTCTGTGCTCACCCCTGTCAGCCTGTGCCATCCAGACCCCCACACACACCTCTGTGAGCTTGTGCTCCCCTAAACCCTTGTGCATCCTGAGCCCCATGCTCCCTTGCACAAGTTTGTGCAGCTCCACACTCACCTCTATGACCTTGTGCACCCTCCCAGCCCCACACTCTCATCTCAACCTCTGTCCCAGCCCACAAGCACCCACAGCAGGGGCTTTGCAAGAAGCTGGCAGCACCAGGGGGGCTCTGAGGGACCCAAGGGACAGAGGGAGAGGCCCCAGCACTGGCAATCATTGAGGGGGAAAATGGCTGGAGCAGGGACAGACTGTGTGGGGAGGTGGAGTGGGGCTGTAGTGTGGAGCTGGCGAGGTGCCAGATTGTCACAGAGCTGGGAGGGGAGGGAGGGCCCTCCAGTCTTGTCTCCAGCAAAGGCCATGTCCCAGAGTGCACCGTGCAGTGGCTGGGTGCCAGCACTGAACTTGGCATCAGCTGGGGTGCCCACCCTCCCCTGCTCCTGGGGATATCAGGAAGGGGGCTGGGGATGTGAGACAGTGGTGGGGGTAGGTGGCCACATTTTAGCGTGGTGCATCCCTGTCTGGCTGCCGTGGCCCCACGCAGGCGCCTGCTCGCTGCAGTGGGTGCTTCCTGCCGGCCCCGGCTCGTGGGCAGAGTCACTTCCTCCGCTCATCATGCACCAGAGAAAGCTATGGGACACTCTGTCACACACCAGCAGGAGAACTGGGGACCAGGGGGACGCTGATGGACTGCCATGGCCACCCAGAACAAGGTTTAGTCACTCCCGGAGACACAGGGAATCACTCCCAAACTTACACCACAAAGCCCTCACCAGTGAGGGGCTGGCTACACTGAGGACACCATAGTAGTGTCCTTGTGCCAGGGATCTGAACACAGCAGGGACATAGGAGCCACTTCTGACAGTCCTAAGGTGTCTGGGAGTGTCTCCCAGTGTTGGATGACCTCTCAGTTGGGAATAAAGCCCAGTTCCCATGGCTAAACTGATGGCATCACTGCCATCAGGAGGGTGCTGGTGCCACGCCAGGCCACTACACAGGAGCTCCTGTCCACAAACATGAGGTGACAGAGGCAGAAGAACAAACCTCAATGTGTCTGGATGATGGATGTCACAGCCCAAAAAGGTCTGGAGCCCACTGTGGTGGGACAGGCTGTGAAGCCATAGTGCAGCACTCAGATCCAGTTCTGGAAGTTGCTCCAAGTCCCATCAAATTGCCTTGAACAGCTCCAGGGATGGGGTAGCCACAGCTTCTCTGTGTAACCGGGGCCAAGGGCTCACTCGCAGCTAAGAATTTCTCCCTCAAATCTCACCTAAATTTCCCACCTTTTGGTGTCAAACCCTTCCCCTTCATCTCATGGCTCCACTCCCTGACTCAGCTTTCCTGGAACCCCTTTAGGGACTGGAAGGGACTCCAAGGTCCCCACAGCGTTCTCTTCTACAGGCTGAACCCCCGCAACTCTCTCAGTCCCCTTTCACAGCAGAGGGGCTCCAGCTCTAGTAGCATCTCCGGGGCCTCCTCTGGCCCAGCTCCAACAGCTCCGTGTCTCCCCTGCGCTGAGGCTCCAGAGTTGGAGGCAGCCCTGCAGGGGGCAGCTTCCCCCACTACCACCTAAGCACTTCTCAGAGCTGCTCTCCATCCCATCAGAGCTGCCATTCTCTGAACACCACCGTCCCACGCTGCAGGATCTGACCTCCCTCAGGGTCCCCAGCACTGTCCCACCCACCAGGGTCAAGCTGCCCCCCAGCTCTGCTCCCAGCCCTGGCTCGATGCCGCATCCTGGACACGATGCTGAAAACAATCACAGGGGCTGCGTGGGCTTCCTGGGAGGAAATGGGAAGGCTGGGAATGTGCTCCAAATTAGGCAAACATAGGGGCTCGGCCCACTCAAGCGCCAAGATGGGACCTGGGGGCTGCAGATGGGGGCACTGCCACCATACTCCATCATCATAGCCCCTTCCCACCTCCATGGCAGACACCTGAACACCGTGCTTTAAGGGAACGGATATCATCTACCATGACCCCCACCAGCATGGCTTCTCAATGCCCTGGTGGTATGGGGGAATGAGAGAGGTGGGACCTCAGGGTGGGACAGACACCATGTTAGGGGAACAACGGGGATGTCACCACGATGGGCATGCACCCATCCAAACCCTGCCGCTCCCCTACCTGGACTGAACCACATTACAGCTCACCAGGGCTCCTGCCACCATTAGGTCACTGCAGCTGGGGTAGGGAGGTTCTGGGGAAAGGAGGGGACTGGGACCTACCCTGTCCCCATCCCTGCGGAGAGCCTGGTGGCCTTCCTGCACACCCACCTGCTCCTTCCACACCCGCTGGGCCTGGGAACAAGTACGGCCTTTCTGGCGTTCCCCTCCCTCTGCTGGGCCCCTGCCAAGGACACTGCTCTGCTGGGAGCCTGCCTGGATGAACAGATCCCTGCCCAGACAGAGCGATCCATACCAGGACAGATGGATCCCTAACAGACATGCTTGCTGCTGGGGGGGGCACAGTGGGATGGATGGATGGATCCTCGCAGGGACAGACAGATACCCGGCATATACACTTGCTGCTGGGAGGAGAATACCAGTATGGACAGATTCCCACCAGGACAGATGGATACCTGAAGGACATGCTCACTGATAGGGGGACATTGGGATAGACAGATCCCCACCAGGATGGATGGATCCCTACCAAGAAGGACGGATCCCTGCTGGCCATACTCACTGCTGGGGGGACACGAGAACAGATCAATCCACACCAGATCTGCACTGACCACACTCACTGCCAGGGGGACATCAGAATGGACAAATCCCAAACAGGCACCCTTGCTGCTGGGAGAGACACTGAGATGGACAGATCCCCACCAGGACAGATGGATCCCCAACGGACATGCTTGCTGTTGGGAGGACACCGAGATGGACAGATCCCCACCAGGATGGACAGATCCTCACTGGGACAGACAGATCTCTGCCAGACAACCTCACTGCTGGGGAGAACACTGAGATGGACAGATCCCCAGTGGGACAGACATATTACTGCCAGACACAAACACTGCTGTAGGGATGCTGGGACAGATGGATCCCCAATGGAACAGACAAATCCTGAGCAGACATCCTCACTGCTGCAGTGACACTGGGACAGATGGATCCCTAACAGATATGCTCATTGCTGGGGGGACACCAGGATGGAAGGATTCCCAACGGGACAGACAGATTCCCACTGAGCACCCTCACTGCTGGGGAGACACCAGGATAGACAGATCCCCATCCAGCAAATGGATCTCAACCAGTCACGCTCACTGCTGTGGGAACACCGGGACAGATGAATCCCTGCTGGAGTGGATGGATCCCTGTCAGATACCCTCACTGACATGGGGACACTGGCATGGCCTCACTCATGGAGTTGGGATGTATGGCTGTGCCAGGGACACACAGTGACACCTGTCTGCACGGAGGGACAGGGGACAGTCCCCAAACACTCTCAGGGAGCCCTGCACTGACACCAGTCCTGGAGCACCAGTCAAACTGGTTGCCTGAGGCTGGGGAGCTGCCATGGGAGGAGGCACAGGATGGGGCATCCTCTAGGCTATGCCAGGGGGAAGATGCCAGGAGAGTCACTTTGATCCATAAGCAGAGCCACTGGCAGATGGGGACATCCTGCTAGTGGGTCCTGGCTGGGACGGGGGAGCACTGGTCCTGGAGCCATGGTATGGCATGGTTTGGCATTGCACAGCATGGCTCAACCTCAGGAAAAACCCCTCTGGGTCCCTGGGAAAGCAAAGGGCCCAGACACTGCCATGGGGCCAGGCTCTTCTGGGATCTCAGGGCTGAACTCCCACCCCATGGAGGCACTGGGGAGGTGGCACCATCAGCACTTATCCCCAATGCCCAGACCCCCACCGGTGCCACAGTGCCCCCTGTGCCAGTGAGCTCCATCCCTGCTACGGGCTGGTAAGTGCCAGCACCCTCCTGCACCCTGCCAACAAGGTCTTGGGAATCCAAAGACGTCCCTGTGCCACACAACGGCTCCCCTCCCCGCTCCGGTGCTGGCACCGCGGTGCTCTCCGGAGGGAGGATATTTTTAGCAGCTCACACCCGGCCGGGGCTTTCCCGGCGGTGCCTGCGGCGCCGTGGCTTTGCCAGCTCCGTTGGCTTGGCAGCGGGAGCTGCCGGCTGGGCTGGCACCGGCAGCGGCTGCAGGTATNNGCGGCTGCAGGTATGGCGCGGGGGAGAGCACGGGACGGGCACCCACGGAGAGCCATCCGGCACCACCGAGAGATGCCCGGCGCCGTGGCACCACCACAGTCCATCCAACCTGCTCTGCGGCCGCCGTGCCGCCTCTCCTGGGAGGCCACCCGCTGCCGTGGAAGGAGACCTCCCAGTTCCCAGGCTCCGGCTGCTCCCGACGGCTTCTCCCCTCTCTCCCCTCCTCCCCGGTCTGTCCCGGTGCCAGCATTGTTCTTCCACCGCTGCCACTCCCCCTGCCCCGGCACGTATCTCCCGCCCCGGCCGCAAAACCCATCCAGCTCAGTCCCTCGGTTCCCCCCAGTCCTACCCTGTCACCTCCATCCTACCCCACCATCCCCCGACGATGCCACCGTGGCTCCCCCCGCCACTACGTCTGCGGGGACAGGCTGAGGGAGGACAGGTTTGAGGCAAAAGAGGGCAGATTTAGGTGAGATCTGAGGGAGAAATTCTTTGCTGGGGAGGGCCCTGGCCCATTTTGCCCCTCGAAGCTGTGGCTGCCCCATTCCTAGAGGGGTTCAAGGGCATTGGAGCAACCTGGGCTGGTGGGAGGTGCCCCTACCCAGGGACTGGGCTGGTTTTGAGGTCCCTGTTGAGGTTCCCTCCCACCCAAATCATTCCATGAGTCTGACTGCAGGGATCTGGACAAACCGAAGCACAGGATTAACTCTCTTTATAGCCCCAAAACCTTTGACGAAAGGTTTTGCACCCTCCCACCAGCAGATGAACCTAGTCCTCCTCTTCCCACCAAGGAGCTCTTCACCTTGGTCACTCCCAGAGGACGGGACACTGCCAGTGCCCTGTCCGTGCTGGGGGTGACAACATGCACCCTGTGCGGCTTCAGCATCAGGAGGATCTCCTGCTCCACCTCTGAACACCCAGTTCCTGATGGAACCAGCATGGACCAGCTCACAGAGAAGCCACCACTGCAGCTCCACAACCAACACCATGGCCATCACCTCAGCCAAATCCCACTGTCCCTGGGTGCTGAGGGGTGGCGCTGCCACCACAGAAAGAGCTGAGGAAGCCAGCGGAAGCAGCAGGCAAGGGCTCTACCCCTCATATCTATCCACCGGGTGCCAGCCCTAGTGCTTGGCACCATAGCGTGGGGAACTGGTGGCTCTGCTCCCCACATCCCACCAGCCCCAGGAATTGGGGGACTGAGTGGCTTCATGGTGGGGGGGGCAGCCCTTCAGAAAGGGGACGAAAGCACGGCGGGGCCTCCAACAAAGCACAAGGGATGGGGGTGAATGGCCACCTGCACCAGCATGCTGGCAGCCACTGTCCCATTGACAGTGAAGGGGCAGGATGGACCCGGGGGAGATACCTCACTGCCACCAAGCTCCCCCCCCCATCCCGGCTCACCTGGGCATGCTTGCGCTTCCGCCCGGGCCGCCCGGCCTTCCTCATGGGCGTCCCCGGCTCCTTCTCCTCCTTACTCTGCGTCTCCTCGGGCTCCTCTTCCCCCTGCAGCCGGATACAGAGTGGGTTACGTCGCCGCTCGCCCCGCGGATCGGGGTCCTGGGCACGGCTCCCATGCCGGCAGGTTGCCAACATGTGCTGAGGAGGGCCTGAGGATCTCTGTTGGCTTCACCAAGCCCCTTGGGCATCATGAGATGGGACACGGTGGCTCCTGCCAGGACTCAGCTGCGGTGAGTTTGGCACTGCATGACCAATCCATGGCTGGTTTGGGGGTCCACAATGGCTCCCCCCAACCCACCATGGCATGCAAATGGGCGGCATGGACCCCACAGCACGCTCTGCAGCTCCCAAGGGACAAAAGTGGGTGACCCCTTCTCCGCTCTCCCCAGAACTGTGACCCCTCCCCAGTGCCGTGGCAGGGCGCATGTGCCAGCACAGCCTCGAGAGATGAACCTGCTCCCGCGCCGCAGCCACCGCAGCCGCCTGAGAAGTGTGGCATAAAGGGGAACCCCCCCTTTCCCTCCACTCCCCCGAGGGAGCTCGGTGCGTGCAGGGCTGGGTTCACCTGAGCCCCAGAAGATCGCAGCGGCGGCCAAGGCAGGAAGAGGCCGCGGAGGGGGGAGCAGGGGAAGGAGGAGAGGCCGGCGGGGGGCTGGCGAGGGAGAGGCCGGGGAGGGGATGGGGCTGGCAGCCAGACAGCGCCGACATCCAGCTGCACTTGCGCAGCCCCGCAGCCGCCGCAGGCGCCAGCTCCCGCCGCATTCCTGCCCCTCGCTGCCCGCCTTACCCCTGGGCTGGGCACACTGTGGGATGCAGATGGCACGTCCCTAGTGGGGTCCAGCACCAGGGTTTACTGGGGTCAGGAATTGCTGCAACCCATGGTGACCCGTGGCCTTGGTGATCCACGGCTGCAGTGGAGCCATGGTTGTGGTACACCGTGGCTGGGACGACCAACAGCTGTGGTGACCCATGGCTCCTGTAGGCCCAGTGATGCATGGCTGTGGTGCCACACAGCTGAGGTGCACCATGACCACAATGAACTATGGTCGTGGTGACCCATGGTCATGGTAGCCCATGGCCGTACTGACCCATGGCTGTGGTGGCCCACATCCACGGTGACCCATGCCCATGGTGATCCATGGCTGCATTGAGTTATGGTTGAAGTAGCCCATGGCTGTGCTGACCCATGCTGTGGGTGACCCACAGCTATGGTGATCCATGGTTGTGATGGCCCACAGATGTAGCAGCAATGGCCATGGTGCCTCACAGCCACAGTGACCCATGGCCATGGTGAGCCATGGCTGTGGTGCCCCACCACCATGGTGAGTTGTGGCCATGATACTTCATGGCTGCAGTGACTCAAGACTGCAATGACCCATGGACATGGTGCTACACAGCTGACATGCACAACAACCACAGTGAACGATGGCTGCAGTGACCTATGGCCATGGTGGTGACACAGCTGTAGTGACCCATGGTTGTGATGGCCATGATTGTGATACCCCATGGCTGTGGTGTCCCATGCCTACAGTGACCAACAATTGTGGTGTACCATGGCTGTGGTGCCTGCAGCTACAGTGACAGCCATGTTGCCCCATGGCAATGGTGGTCCACAGTTGTGGTGACCCATGGCTGCAGTGGTCCATGGCCATGGTGCTCCATGGATGTAGTGCCCCATGGCCACAGTGCCCCTCCCTCTGGGGCCCCAGTGCCAGCCTGCATCACCACATGGCCCCTGTCATCCATGTCCCCCCGCCAGAAACTATGCTGTGGGGTCAGTGCCATGCTTTCCTTCTAGTACCATGTTTGCCCTGGCCCCATGGCCCCTGCCACTTGCCCCACAGAGACTGTGCCCAGCCCTGGCATCCTCCAGCACTGTGGGCTGGGAACCCAGGGCCAAACATGGAGCTGGGAAGGGGCTCAGCCCCATCCAAGCCCCACACCCCAGGCAGAGAAGCTTTGGGATGGGTCCAAGGACAATGTCAGGACCAGGGTTCCAGCTCAGGAGGCAAAGGGGATACTTATTGAGGGTCCCTGTTCCACAGACCACACCTCATTGTGCAGCAGAGCCTAAGGTGGGGGTGAGGGTGCAAAGGAGAAGTCTGGGGGTGCACAGAGCTGGCACAACAGCCGTGCCAGGTGATTTGTCCTCCCATGGCCAGGGAGCACTGTATGTGTGCTGGCAAGGCAAGGGGACCTTTGTGGGTGCTCCGTGGGGTCCCCAAACCATACACTCCCTCTGGGGGGGTGTTTCAGTCCCCTGGTGAGTTTTGTGCTGGAGTTCCATTCTGCCGTTCCATGCTGCAGGGTGGCTGGGTTGAGGGATGCTGTGGCATAGGAGGACATGGGGACATCATGCCAGCCATCCCCACCAAGCTATGGCTCAGTATGGTCACTGCACTATTGAGCTGGGGGAACACAGAGCCAGGTGTTCAGGGAACACCAGGGAAGCAGGGATCAGGCTGTGGCATAGCTGGCACCCCAAAATCCACACAGGTGGCAGAGAAGAAGGGCCATGGACCCAGTGTGAAGGGCTGTGAGGGGGATGTGCTCCCCCCATCCTGGCACAGGGGTGCCCCTTGCTGGGAGCTGAATAATCCCCTACAAAAATCCCCCTGCTCAGCATCTCCCAGGGCTGGGCACACACAGCACGTCCCCCATGTGCTGCGCTTCTGCGCTTCTGCACTGCTGCCAAGCAACAACCCAGAGGGGAACCACCATGAGGAGGAGAAACTGCTGCATGATGCGGTGCTGGCGCCACGGCCACATCACCATATCCCAGCTCTTGGGGGGACACCAGGATGGGAGGTGTAGGAGAACTGGGGAGCAGAGGCACCCCCTCACGGTACTAGATGAGTGCTGAGGGAAGCCAGCATCTTGCTGATCAGTCTGGTGGCATTTCCCTGGAGTAGAGGTGACCCCCACGCGTGGCTGCAGGGAGACAACGCCATGTCCCCATGGGGTCAGTCCAGGACAAGGCTGAGCAGGGCACCCGCTGCCTGCTCACGTGGGCCACCAGCACCCAGGGGACCGGCAATGATTGGGGCAAGCTGCTGGCTTTTCCCACCACTCTCCCTGCAGCCACCACCCTACTCCTCCAGAATCATCCTGAAACATCCACCAATGTCATGACAGTGCCACTGACCCACTCCAGCACAACCTGGTACCATTCCACCAATGCTCAGTTTCCTTGTGTCTCCCCCTAACTGTGCCATGAGCATGCTCAAGGGACACCCAGCTTGGCCAGGAGCCACAGCTGGTAAACAAGAAGCATCCTGGCACGGGAGACATGGACACTGAGCCAGCCTGGGGGCACTTGGGTGACCTTGACCCCATGGTGGGACAGTGTCCAGCCCTTGTCCTGGCCCCTGCACCTGCTGTGATGATGCTCCTCACCACAATGCCTTCACCGAGTCCACAGGCCACCTGTGACCACCTCCACATCCCAGCAAAGGCACCCACCAGCCTCTGACCCTCTGCTCGGTTCCATCACAGCAGCCGGGAGGTGACAGCAGGTCTCTGCTTCCCCGTGTCCCCTCCGTGCCAGGAATAGCTCAATCCGCACTAATCCCGGCTGCAGCTCAGGCCTCAGTGCTCCCCGCTGTGGCAGGGGGGGAGCGGGGCTGCCGTGTGGACCCCATATCCCATTCCCCACCCCACCAGGAGCCAGCTGGACCCCACTGCTATCCTGGTGGCCTATGATGGGGGCGTCATGGCACAAGCAAGTCCCCTCCTCACCCGCCCAACCCCAGCGCTCACCTTGTGTGCGTCGAGAGCCTCGCGGTCCGCAGTGGGGCTGCTGGCATCAAGGGTTCCGCTGGACGGCATGGTGGGGCGTGAGGGCAGGCACCTGGGACCGTCGTCACCTCTTCAGCACCAAAACTGAGCACCGCTGCCACCGCAGGGGTGTGTGTGCACCAAGGAGGGGGTGAGGGAGCCGTCGCCCACCGCCGCGGCCAGCCCCTTCGTCCTGCCGCCGCCTGCCTGCGTCCTCCTGCACTACGGGCAAGGGAGAGGCTTGGGGTGAGGGGGAAGCCGTGGCCTGCACTGCACCCCACACCCCAGACTGTGGCCAACGTGCCACAGTCTTGGCTCGGACGGGGTGGATGGGGCTCTGGGCCCTAGCATCACCCTCAGCATGTGACCAGGGCCTGGTACTGCGGGCTGTGAGGGGCATGATGCGGGGGGCACAGGCAACATGGGAGCTGCAGGCTGCTCAGCACGGGGTGCCTAGCATGGGGTGCACAGCACACCAAGAGCACTACATGGCATGGGATGCATGGTACGGAGTAAGTAGGTGCTGTATGAGCTACATGGCATGGGGTGCCCGGTGTGGGGTGCACAGTGTAGTACAGGGCCACAGGGTAGGATGCAGAGTGCACACCGGGGACTGCACGGGTGCAGAGAGCAGGATGCAGGGCACAGGGTATGAGGATAGGTTGTGGGGTGCAGGAAGTAGGATGCAGAACACAGTGCAGAGTGGGATGCAGGGTGTGGGGTGAAAGGAGTAGGGTGCATGGCAGAATGGGGGATGCAGGGTGTGGGGTGCAGGGTGCAGGCAGGGTGTGGGCTGTGGGGTACAGGGGGTTGCGGGATGCAAGGTACAGCATGCAGGGTGTGGGCAGGATGCGGGACACGGGTTGCAAGCTGAATGCAAGGTGTGGGATGCAGGGTGAAGGGGAGTGCAAGGTGTAGGACACGGGATGCAGGATGTGGGGTGCAGGGTGCGGGTACAGACAGAGTGCAGGAGAGGGTGAGGGAG
>VZTY01003315.1:0-48916 GCA_013400935.1 Turnix velox
TATGATTCTATGATTTTATGCCATAGGGAATTGCAGGGATTTGTAATAATGTTAGTGGCATATTTAGGAAGGCAGGAAGGAACTGCAAATATTCTGATGGGAGGGAGTTTGAAAATCCTTTACTGACCAAGCAACTTCCCCTTATCCTTCTGTGCTTTGTTTTAGGTATTTACCTGAAAATATAATAAATAATGCGATGGCTTTTAAATGAGGATAGGAAGTAAAACCACTGAAATGGAATGAGATGCAAACACACCTCTGTGTTTATAAAACCAAACTTCTTTAAGAGTAGAGTGTATTGTAAAAAAATTTATACAGTAATCTACTGGTCTATCCTATTTACTTTACCCATAGATGGAATTAATTGGCAAATGGTCCATTTGGATGAAATTTCCCATTAGATTTTGCTTATTATTTAGTTTCCACTTATGATCTTTGGGGAGGTTTCTAACACTGACATGTTAGGATCAGAGGAACAGCAGTGCAGAATCTGTTAAATTATTAGTCTGCTCCTGCATTGTGTCTCCAGAAGTCATCCTAATGAGGTACATCTAGGGAGGATGCAACTAATCTCCTAATGAATAATTGTACCAACCCAACCTTGGGGGATATTTCCTCCTAACCCCAAACAGCTAGCAATCTGCTTGTACCCTGCAGCAAGAGGGCTTGTGTCCATAATGAATCTATACTTCTGTCATTTAGCTATGGACAGTCTTATTAATAATATAAATGCAATAACTCAATGTTGGGGAGTTTAACAAAAAAAGAAGAAAGCATAGGAAAGAACCTGCTACTGCTCATTGAACAGAAGGATGGGAAAACAGAAGCTTGCAGATGTGACAAAAGCACCAGTGCTTAATAAAATTGCTTTTATTAGCTTAATTCACTGCATATAGCACAAATATTTAACTTGAATGAGGCATGAATTACTAAAAAATATGTGCTGTACTATGTGAAGTGCTATACTCAAATAAAATAATGTATATCTTTTCATATGCAGTCCTTGAAGTCACACTACATACATCTTTAATTTCTTCAATTAAGAAAAAAAGAACAAATGGAGTTAGATTTTAATTATTCATGGTTCATTTGAGAAAAAATCTTTGTAAATGAGAGGAAGGAGAGCTGTGCTATCTATCACAATGAGAAAAAAAACGTAGATAGAAAATCCACTCTATGAACTATCTGACAATACATGAGCTTCTGTCTTCATTAGGTACTGCAGCCTAGTGTGGGAAGAGACAAGCATCA
Source organism: Turnix velox (assembly GCA_013400935.1). NCBI lineage: Eukaryota > Metazoa > Chordata > Aves > Charadriiformes > Turnicidae > Turnix > Turnix velox. The sequence continues at coordinate 1,252 of VZTY01003315.1, forward strand.
TAGGAAGAACTATGACAAGTAGCCACCCTACACATTTCATAAAGCTCTGCTGAGGGAGGTATGTGCACATGTCCTTGAGGGTTATTTCTGAAAAGATGGGCATGTAAGGAACTGCTGTATTGAATCAGACTTGTGGTCCACTGAAGCCAACTTTGTCTTTGCCAGGGGTCAAAAGGCAGCTGAGTCGGCAAATATAGGAGAACACTGTAGCGGATGTGTCCAAGAAAGCTCATGATCACCAGGGTTTGACTTAAACCTTGGAATGTTTGTTCTTTCCAGGCAACCTATTTATGCTGCTGTTCAAAGGAGGGATATTTTTGTTGTCAATAAGAGAGCAAGTTTCTTTCCTCTTTGAGTTTTACTAGGCTATTGATCTCAAGACTTGCTTTACTGTGGTGAGTTCCACAGTCTTATCATGCACTAGGTGAAAAATGATTACACTCTATCAGCTTTGAATTGATTATCTTTCATTTCCATTGAATGTCTCCTTGGCAAAGGAGAACAGAGCCAGCAATCTGCCTTTCTGAGAAATTCATTATTTTATATGCTTTTATGTTGGCTTTCTAGGCCTTCTAATTTTTGAAGTCAACAGTCCTAGTCTGTTCATTTGGATTTTACCTAAGTGAACTCTGTGCTCTGAATTATTTCCGACCTGTCTCTGAACATGTAAGTTTCAATAACTTTTTCTGTGATTACAAGGTCTGATTTGGATATAATGGTACATCATTATTTCATGTACTGGTATTGTGATTATTTTTTCGTTATTAAATTGTATCCCCCTATTTAATTGCAATTGCAGTCTTTGTTACTCGGTCACAACTGTTACCGATCTCTTTCCTAACACAGTTTAAAGCAGTGCATGTTGTATATGTAACTCAGTTTCTTTCAATTTGATGAGTATTGCTTTCCATTTCCCAGAGGTGAATTTTATTTGCTGTTGTGTTCATTAAGCTAAGATCTGTATAGGTTAAATTTCTTTGAGAATTCCTCAAATGGTTCCCCATCCTCAGTTATGTAAATAATATATTGTCATCTGCAAATTGAGATGCTTCACTGTTCATCTTTCAGTTCCAGGTGTTAATGGGTATGTTAAATAATGCCAGTGACAGCGTAAAATCTCAAGGCACTTGCCATTAAATTTTTAGCTTGCCCATTAATTCTTACTTTGTTTTCTGTCTCTTAGCCATTTCTTAATTCACACTGATACTTTACCTCTCCCTGACTTTCTGAGTTCACTAGTAGCACATTGTTAGCAGCACTGTCAAAAACTTAGACTAATCAAAGGAATCTTTTCTCCTTTGCCTGCTAGTTTATCAACACAATCAGAGAATATCAATGGACTAGGGAGGCACAGTTTATCTCTGCAGCATTTATGCTAATTAGATATTGTCTTATCATGATGCATCAGGTAGTGTGTTATTCTATATGCAATAATTATTTTGCTTTTTAAATCAAGACGTAACACTTCCCAATATGTAAATCTAACCTTTTTTGAAGTGCAATCCCACGAAACTGTAATAGAGAAGCTACCTTGAAAGTGAGATCGTATACCTTGCCATCAGCTCAGCTACTTTGTTCTTAATACATCTGAAGACCTGCACTACAGCCTCCTTTGTCCAGAAAGTACAAAGAGGGAATCAGTGTGAAGCAGGGTTCACAGCACTGGTTCCAAAAAAAGCAAAAATGCACCTACAATAAATTTGAAGTCTTGAGTACAGCCCAAGATAGTAAAGTCTATTCCTGACAAGACAAATGTGATCATTTCTCCAATATGTCTGGTGCATCAGCCATGTTAAGAAAGAGCTAATTGTAGCTTCTCCTCTGGAAGTGCTCAGGAGTGCAAACTCATGCAGAATGCACAAGTCCATTTAGCAACCAATGCCTTGAGTTGAGAGCACATACACTACCAACCTGCAGGCTGCCATTCTTGCCTACCAGAGAATTTGGAAAGCTGGTGGTGAACAGCAGAGCACTAACCTATGTCCTTGGGAGGTTATTTTCTCCTCACTTTCCCTGAACCAAGGCAAGGGAGGCTAGTGATGAAGCTCCATCTGGACCTCACAGCTATAGATGTGATGGAACATCCTGCTGGCTGTTTTTTTGTCAGAAATGTTCTGATCTCCATCTTGGCTGAGATTTGTCTGTCTGTTCAGCCTTCTCCTTTGCTCTTTTCCCAGAGAGGCCAAAGAGCTAAATTTGTGGTTGCTGTGGATGATATTTTAGAGGAATGTTTTAAGACGACCCACTGGATCCAGACATTTGGTCTATTGAAAAAAAATTTTGTTGAATTACTTTTTAATATTTCCATATTTTAATTAATGTGCATGGAGCCTAGAGCAAAGGAGGCCAGGCCCTTCCAATTAAAATGAAATTAATAGTCATTAAAAAAAAATACGGAAGACAGGAAATAAATCAGAAGCATAAGGATCGAAATATATCACATTATTCTTGGCTTTCTCTTACCATGTGTAGGAGTGCTAAATCCATGCCTGACTCAAAATATAGTCTTGAACTTCATCAGTTTTCTATTACCAGAAAAGGGCAGAGCACCCCAACACCGAGGAGGTTGCATGAAACCAGGTTAATATGGCCTTCTCCAGCTGAGCTAGCCACTAGAAGGAAGACACATCTGTGTTTAAAATTTGCCACATTGTTTTAATTTTCTTGGGGCTTTGTTTTGTTTCCCTAATGACTTCTTTTTCACACAAATAATGCTGTTTCAATCCAAAGGCCACCCTCATGTGTCTGAGAAGAGCCTCTCGCACACAAGTGGGTCATCTTGTATGAATAAGAACATCTATTACAAACACTCATTTGTCATATTGGATCCTAAATGCTATTGAATCAACAGTTGTCCCTATTGTGAAGAAAGGAAACTTGAAGCAAAGTAATGGGACAAAAGACTGCTTTAAAATAGAAAGCCTTCTGTGTGAAGTGTGTGTGTGCCAGGAAATTATTGCTCCCTTTTATGCAAACCTTGATTTGCACAAACATGCAAACACTCAAGATATCGCTCACAGTGTCACAGGCACTGGGAAGCTGAAAGAGATACCACTAGAAATCATTAACATCACAAAAAAACAACATAAGGCTAGCAGAATAACACACTGTAAAACTGTTTTCCCATAATCTAAATTGCAAGTCTTCAAGCCCCAAAGTAAATATTACTTTTTAAATCAGTCCAATAGAAGTTTTGAACTTCAGCAAAGACAATAATGATAGGAGCTGCAAAACAGTAACTTGTTTTAAAAATGTTCCTAATCCCATTGTCTGAAATTATCATGTAAATTTTGCTTTTAGGAATTGAAATGTAACTTGTTTTTCTCATTTGCCAGAAATAAGACGGTGTTATATTTTGGGACATGTGTGTGTGTGTCTGTGTGTTCCCCAAAAGATAGAGCAGTTGTGTCCTGGAAGACCATTTTATATGGTGAGGAGCATAAATCTCAAGTTAATGCCTCTCAAAGGGTGTTCCTCCAGATTATTACACTGCGCCCTACATGAAACTATTGTGATTAATTTGTGTAAATTCACTGAGAAAATAACAAAAATTCAGTCTTTTATATGTTAACTATGTACACACCTCTCGATTTCTTCTGCCGTTCTTATGTCCTCCTTCTTTATTTGCAGGCTTCTTATACTACTTTCATGCTGTCTTAGTAATACAAACATGATATTTTCTGTCTTGGAAGTGCTTGTCATTTAGACTTCTTCCTATATCTCTTTGTCTTCTTGTTGCTTCATCTAATTGGAAAACCATGTATTTTCTCCAGGCTTAGAAAAGCCTATTGTTCAGCCACCCAGGACAACTTAACAACCAGCCTGGACAAATGTAATTTAATTACTTCTTCCTCACTGGCTAAAGTGCTGACCTGCATTTAAAGATCTTGGGTGTTCTCCAACCTCATGCTGAAAAGAAAACTAGCTTCCACCTCAGTTTCTTTAAAGTGCTGCCTAACAGCAGGAAGAGAAAGGATGGCTTTGTTCAACCAACCATTTTCTCAGCTTCTATCTCTGTCTTGTTCACCAAGTGTGTCTCCTTAGCAAAATAATGACAGTGCTGACATATGCCACTGAAGAATCAAGAAAGCTACAATTCTTTGCCAGAAAGCAAATTTGAAGGTATTTTCTTTGGTAAAATCACCTGAGAAGAATATATCTAGGTTTTAATAGATTTTTACTTCACTCTCAAAATGCAGGTTATGTTTTCGGCTTCATTTAACTCCAAAATAAGTTTTAAAACCTTCTGTCACTCTCCATCGTCAGTGGCTGCTTAGGAATCTTGCCTAGACTTCCAAGATCATAGAATCATAGAATGCGTTGAGTTGGAAGGGATCTTCAAAGGCCATCTAGTCCAATCCCCATGCAGTGCGCAGAGACATCTTGCACTAGATCAGGCTGCTCAGAGCCTTATCAGGGCTGACCTTCAATGTCTCCAGGGTGGGGGACTCCACCATCTCTTTTGTGACTTGCTCCAATGCCTCACTATTGTCATGGTGAAGAACTTAGAATCATAGAATAGTTCGGGTTGGAAGGGAACTTTAAGATCATGGAGTTCCAACTCCCCTGCCATAGGCAGGGACACCTCCCACTCGGTCAGGCTGCTCAGCGCTTTGTCCAGCCTGGCCTTAAACACCTGCAGAGAGGGGGCATCTTGAAGACTGTGTTCAGTTTCAGCCCCTTCTCTACGAGAAAGACATTGAGGTGCTGCAGCAGGTTCAGAGAAGGGCAACAAAGTTGCTGTGGGGTCTGAGGAGCAAGTCTTGTGAGGAGTGGCTGAGGGAGCTGGGAGTGTTCAGTCTGGAGAAGAGGAGGCTCAGGGGAGACCTCACAGTAGCTTATCAATACTGGAAGAGGGCCTACAGAAAGGCTGGGGTAGCACTTTTTAATAGGGTACAGGATAGCAGGACTAGGAGTAATGGATGCAAATTGGAAGAGGGAAGATTTAGGCTGGATATAAGAAATACCTTCTTTACTGGGAGGGTAGTGTGACACTGGAACAGCTTGCCCAGAGAGGTTGGAGGTGCCCCTTCCCTGGAAGTGTTTAAGGCCAGGCTGGATAAGGCATTGAGCAACCAGGTCTAGTGGGAGATGTCCCTGCCCACAGAAGAGGAGTTGGAACTAGATGATCTTTAAGGTCCCTTCCAACCTAAACCATTCCATGATTCTATGACCTTATTGCACTCTATAAGTACCTGAAAGGAGAGTGTAGAGAGGTAGAGGTCAGTCTCTTCTCCCAAGTAACAGGTGTTAGGAAGGAAGAGGAGGAAATGGCCTCAATTTGCACAAAGGACTATTTAGGATGAACATTAGGAAAAAAAAATCTTTATCAAAAGATTTAACTAGTATTGCATCAAGCTGCCCAGGGAAGTGATAGAGTTGCCATCTCCAGAGTTATTTAAAAGATGTGTAGGAGTGGTGCTTAGTGCCTACTGAGCCATGAGGATGGTTTAGGGATGGACTTCATAGTGTGAAGTTGGGCTTGGTGGTCTTACAGGTCACTTCCAATCTAAATAATTCTGTGATTCTGTAATTCAACAGCACAGATCTGACTCTCAGCCTGGGTTCACAGGTACAATTAAAATCAACCTTATTGAAGCTGGTGGTATTTAGACCTCCAAATGACTTATTTTCACTGACTGGTTCTAGACTGTTGCAGATATTCACACTGCTGTACAACTTTCCATCATAGTCCTTCATTCCCCCACCTTGGGGATCTCCCATAGCCTCTTCCAGCCTCTAGAATGGAATTTCCTCTACTTTGAGGACATAGTGAAGAAGAGGCAGTAGCAATGGGAGCTTGCAACATACTTACCAAGCTGCCAGATTCCCATAGTTTGGATACAGGCCTCATTAATGGCTGTAAAAGTGGGATGCTAACATAGCCCTCTCACAGTCTCACAACTGTGTGGGGAAGGAAAAATCCATTAAAATTTGTGATATGCTGATATACTAAGGTTCTGGGAGCCACAGAAGTACCTAAGATAGACAGCTAATTGTTATGATTTTGGCAGTACATCCCATGATGAGGCACACTGCAGGCTCCGTGAAAACGCTTTTTTAAAAAAGATGATTTATTGAAGCTATTCAAAATACACAATTTCATTGTTTTGTGTATTCCAGATGCCTCAAGTCCCAAACTGAGAGTGAGAGCCTGCTGAGCTTCATGTTGTCCAAAGTGATATTAAGAGATGCACACACACTGCAGGGTCATGAGCTATTAGCTGAGAACTGAGGATGTTTTGTCACTGCAATTTTATTGATTAGTTGAGAATCCAGAATACGGACACTAACTCCTGAGGTCACACAGCAAGACTCAGCAAGGCCAGGACCTCAATCCACTGCCATGCCAAATCCGTGGCAGACACAAGTCTATTCTTCCAGTACTATCTCATTCTTTTTAAAATGCAGATCAGTGCATGCTGAATTTCATTTGCTCCCAGACGTTGTCAAAAATAGCATAATTGAGCATTGTTTTTCACTGCATTTTACCGGTTCTTTTGCTTGGAGTGTTTGTAGTGTGTGTTGCATTAAAGAGCATTAGAGTAGACTGTAGTCATGCCTTGGTGATATGATGAAGTAGCTACATCAGCATAGCTAATTAAGTAGTGCTGAGGCTTTTATCTATGGATGTGACAAGATAATGTTGGTTCTCTAACACAGGAGGGCTGCATCTGGGAACGGACCACAGTCTATATCATCTCCTAGATGGCGTCTGCAGAGTGAATTTGGGTTATCTTGGATGTTGAGTCTTTTTGTCCTATGCATACACCATCCTCAGGCAGCTCTTTAAAGGTTTCTGTACTGTAGAACAAGCTTATGGCTGAAGGAGTCTTTGCTGAGGTTCATCCTTATTATCCAGGTGGCTTTGAAAAGCCAACGCATTTCTTAGGACTGACAAAAAAAACAATCTAAAGAGAAAGAATATGAAATAACTTTAGACATTTGGTGCTATGATTGCTTCAAGCAGTGCAAAGTTGTAATGAAAAACTATGTTCTCTTGTGCTCAAGTACTGGCATAGACACATACAGAGAAAGTATGTAATAGTTATAACAAGAAGCCTAGCACTTTCTGGTAAAAAATGTCACATTTCATAGCTTTCACATAATAGCCATCTTTTTTGAGACTGAAATACAACATCCAAATGTCAGCCTACTCCATGTATCTTCAAATCCCTTTCTGATTTTTTTATGTATTATTGTTCACTATATTGCATTTTTCATTTCCACTTGCTGTGATAGCATGGTATTTGATTTTGTTCTGGCCAAGAGGGCAAGAAGCTCAGTTCAGTGTCAGCTGTCTCACTGGTCCATGGATTTGCCACTGAGACACCGTGGATGATTGATGTTCCTCGTGTCCCACCTTGCATGTGATAGGAACCTATAACCCCCACTAAGATTTCATTCTCCACCTGGTTTGGGGCCATGAGTACAAATCTGTTCTCTTGCTGATGGTTCCTCTGGATCTGTGACCCAAAGCTTTAGTACATATTTGGGTTTTTTTGGGGTTGTTTAGTTGCCCTCCCTATCCCCCCTTAAAGTTTTGTCAGGAGACCTTCTTTAATTCATTTCTTTCACAAATGAAAGAAGCGAGCTTTTTATTTATTTTTGTGTCAATGTATGTAGTTTTTTCATCTTCAGTATCTGAGCAGTGACTGGTATGTTTTTATACGAAGCAGCATGGCACTCCCCTCCTTCTACCCTTCCTAATGGAAAAGTAAATGCTTATTCTTTCCTTCTACCTGATGCATGCCTTCAAAATGCTATAAAGATATGAACCCGATGGAGTTTCTAAATTATAAAGCAGGAGTTCTTTTATATTACTGTGAATAACAACTGTAAATCTAGTTCTTTATAATAAGTTATTTATTCTCCATTTTGAGGTTTTATCCACACCCCAGGAGGTGGCCATGTATATTTCAACAGGTGCTGCATCAAGATTGCTATGATACTCTCAAGCCATATTAGATTGTATCCAGTGGAAAGAAATGAATTTGAGAGCAAGACTTACAGGCTGATGAAAAACGAAAATCTTTTCTCTTGTTGAATGCAAAATTTTCTATTAGGTTCATAGCTGTTATCAGCATCAGCCTCATGTAAATACATATTTATGATCTAACACACAGCGCTGACAGTGTGTCTGGGAGAGCAAGTATTGATGTACTCTGGCTAGAAAATTTACAGAATGTTTCAAAATCTTCTGAAAAAAAATGAACAATAGAGTTCAGAAGGGACTAAGGTGGTGGCTAGGGGGAGGCTGTGCAGTAGAATCATGACATTCCATGGTTACTTGCTTGCTTTTAAGGAAATTAAGCACACCCATGTCTGATTCAGGAGGGCTGGAGGCATGGACAGAAATAGTGTATGCTCTTAGGGGGAGAGAAGGCCTCTGATGGAGGGAATTTTTCTTGTAGATCAAGTGGCTCTTGATTTCCAGCAAAAGCAAATGCTATCCCTCTAAACCATAACACTATATTAATAAAGAACATTACTTTGAAATACCTTCTAATGAGATCTTTAATGAGACGTTAGTTAGAGTTTCTGCATACAGTTCATATAACCAAGTTTGACAAAGGACACAAACACTTTATAATCTTCAGTGTTCTTTTCCATTCAAACCTGGGAAAAGCTTTTATCCATATCCCTACAGATGAAACACACAGACAAAAGTGGCTATTTACAAGCAGCGTCTTCAGATGGGACATCTGATTCTTCTTACCCTGCATCCCTTACCCACACTTGGCTTGTGGTCCTAGTTCTTTTATTCTCATTCTATGACATGCTCCCTTTTTCATGTATCAGCTACATCACCTGCAGAAGAGAATAACTTCTTAGAAGTCAAGTCTTCTCTTTTCAAAAGAAGCTTCAGATCAGCACCTTTAAAATTTTATACAGAAAGGACATAGCAAAGTCTACTTCTGAGCCTGCTGAAATTTGTCGCATCAGACATGTGGAAAGGACTATTGCTAAATGAGCTTGCTGGGGCATTTCAGTCCTTCCACCAATACAGTCAGATTCTTCCTCTTTCTTCTTTTATATGTAGTTGATTTTTATATATGCACATATCCACACACATGTAAAATACAAAATATATACTCTAATTTTGAATTTAACTTGGTGAGTGCAGATGGCTCTGTTTCACAACAGCTAAGATTTCAAGAATGATAGCAAGAATGATAGCCTTACATCTCTCTCTGTTTGAGAGGGTACAGGAAACTACTATTTCTAGAGATCATTTTTTTCAACTGTCCACATCTTTCCCAAAAAATCACTCAAATTGTATTGGACAGTAGGGGCAGACTTAAAGATTAAGAATGTGATATGTACATGTAGACAGATGCCTGTAGATACCAGGACAACCTCTATAGTCAAAGGAGAGATAATCAATGGAATGCAGTCTGCAGAGACATTTAGATAGCCAGCAGCTAGAAGAATGATTCAGTTGTCAACACAGTCATCTAGTGACATCTGAAATGGATTGGGTTATTATGTTGTATTGTATTTTACCTGCAGGGGAAGGCTCTCACACTGCTTTGGGTCCTGTCCCAGCCCAGTGAAGATATCTTACACATCATTAGATGCCATATAAGCATATACAGTTGCCTAAGATTTGGTGTCAGGTGTCATCTCAGGTGGTGGGCTACCCTGAACTCCTTTTTCTTGTCCCTCATCTTATGGTATGAGGGTCCTGACTATCTTAGATGAAGTGCCTGGGATTACAAGGAGCTGTCTGAGTAATCTCTATTATAAAAAGCAGCAAGAGAAGCTCCCCAGTCTTCTATTGGGAACTACATTTTATGAGTTGACCTATGTGACCATGAGCAGCCATGCCTGTGACTGGCCATCCTATCTATTGATTCACTTCTTGCCTCTGTCCTGGATCTACTTAATCAGTGTGGTCTCTTCTGCAAGCTGAGTCCTGCACACCATTGCTGGACCTTCTATCCTCGACTTGCTGAGATACCATGGGCCTTCCCCTTCGCTGGTGAGGTCTTTGTCCTACCTACCCTTCAGTCATCTTTTCTTCCAGCTCCCCTTCGCTTGTGGGACAGCATCAGTCACTGATGCTCCCTGGATCATGTGATGTATTGTATCCTTGGGACATTTCATAACATTGTATTTAGATAACTGAGTTGGATCTCTGCCTGCTTTAAGGTGCACTGAATCACTTTCCAGTGCCATTGTCTAAATTGACTAATGAATAATTTGCATGCCTTTCTAAACCTGCAACTGGAAATATTAAACTCTAGTGTTTCTCAATTGGAAGTGGAAACTGGTTGTGGAGGGCTGTAAGAGTCTGCAATGCTGAGTGGCCAGGAGGAGGTGAAGTTATTCCAGGTTGTCTCTAATAAGCAGGCAGGCAAGATCAAATGCAGGGAATGATTGAAAGGTGGTGAAGAGCAGAAGCTTAGAAGTGCACTCTCTTGGAGTAAACTGAATGAACAGTTTAAAATTAATTACAATCTTTTCTTCTCTTGCAACAAATCTAGGAGATATGCAGAAACTTTACATAAATTATAGTCAGAATTAATTTTTTTCTTTGGGTCAAGGAATCTTCTTCCCTGCTCATCTGAAATGTGCAAGGTAATAAAATATAGGATTAATGCGTCTTAATGAGACTTCAGGCATACATATTTATGGACAGATTTTAGCATAATGTTATACAAAAGAAAATTTCCAATGAAATAACTTTAAAAACATCAGCTAATCTTTGTATTGGTTTTTTTTTTTTCTTCCCATTTCTCACTTCTTCTGTCTTACTTTTGTTCCAGGGCTGGAGCAACTGCCCTATGAAGACAGTTGGGGCTGTTCAGCTTGGTGAAGAGAAGGCTCAGGGGGGGATCTCATAGTAGCTTATCAATACCTGAAGGGGGCCTACAGAAAAGCAGGGGTAGGACTTTTTAATGAGATATGTGATGGGAAGACTACAAATAATGGATGTAAATTGGAAGAGGGTGGATTCAGGCTAGATATAAGAAAGAAATTCTTTATGGTGAGGGTAGTGAAACACTGGAACAGGTTGCGGATGCCCCCTCTCTGGAGGTGTTTAAAGCCAGGCTGGAGAAGGCACTGAGCAGGCTGGTCTACTGGGAGATGTCCCTGCCAATAGCAGGGAGGTTGGAGCTAGATGATCTTTAAGGTCCCTTCCAACCTGAACTATTCTATGATTCAGTGATTCTATAGGGCTCTTATCCAGCAATTACATGTGCCTCATTCTTATTAATGTCATTCGTTTTGATAACTGGACAGGTTTCACAAATATTTCTTAAATGACCACACACATGGAGTTTACCTCCTTAAGAGCAGTGGGCTTGGTGCAGCTTAAAAATTGGACTAAGTATGTTTGAGGCAGTAAGGTACATCTGCTTTACTGCCTTACAGAGCATTGCAGCCTTGTCAACAATCACTGCAAAATTGATGGAACAGAAGATGTAAGATATGCCTGAGGGAAAGTGGTAAGGTATGGAAATCCTGGTGACCTTTGTTGGGTCTGAAACTTGTAGCTACCCTCTTGTTTTTCTCTGCTAGGAGCTGTGGTAACCTCCGAGATGCCATTCTATTACAGATCCTGTCCTGCTTTGTACCTTGTACCCTGTGTCCTGTTGGGGGCTCTGAGAACCCTCCTGAGCCTTTTTAAGATGCTACAAAGGCATGAAGAAACCATAGAAAGGGTCTACTGTGCAATAACTCACCAAAATCAAAAAGGACCATCAAACTAATACAGACATGATTTCTAGATAGATCTGTCTTGTAAAGCGGGAGAGGGGAGATAGCAGAGGATATGAATTGGAGGTGGGAACTTCAGGCAAACAGTGCAATGAACAGGTTAAAAACAAAGCCAAATTTGGTTAGGGCTTGGCCGATTACCCATTCTTCCTTTATGTAAATACCCAGATCCACATGCAAAGAAAGATAATCACATAGAAGAATATCTGCTACTCACAAGTAGTTATTTTTTGTTGACCTAATTAAATTTTTAAAAAAGTTCATGCCATCCAGTCAAGAAACAGTGTCAAGTGACATAAGTGCCCTTCAAATCCTGTGAGGAAGGAATTGCAAATAAGAAGCTAAATCAGCTTTCCCCAACTTGGGGATTTTTTTTCTCAGGTAAGATTTAGAGAATATTTTCCAGTAATGGATGGGAATCAGGGCTCAGTTGCCTGCTGTTAGAAATGATACTTGTGAAACACAAGAGTCACTAAACCATAAAAATACTGTCCTGGGGTTGTGGGAAAGCTGTCTCCCATGGATTCTGAAACGTTATAAAACTACAAAAGACTGTTTGTGTCTAATCTGACCTCTGCTACACAGGCAGACTATGGAATTTTATTTAACAATTTCTGATTTTAGTCCATAACTTCATAAGTAAATGGGGCATAGTGGCCTCTTGTCAGGTTTGGGTTGACCACAGAGGTCAGTAAACTGTCTGAGGCTGAGGAAGATCTGTCAGGGAGGAACTAGCTAGAAATATGGATTAAATGTATTTAATCTCATTTGCAGCAAGGGAATGGTTAGACTGAGGTCTTTTTCAGCTGCTGGCTTCTTTAGTGTCAAGCCATAGTTATAATTTAATTTAGAGACACACATCAAATTTCAGCACTTCCTTTCAAGACCAAGAGTGGGACCAAGTCTCTGCTTGTATTTCATTTTAATGATAGATTGAGGTTTCTGAGTATCAAATCTGCCTGAACTGCTTCTGATGTGACCTAGAAGAGATACTGAGGGAAGAGAGGCCATGGCAAGCAACAGGTAGCTAGAGGACCCATATATAAAGGTGAGTAGATTCTAACTGTGCTTTTCTGTATGGTTGCAAGCTGGGTGTACCTGGGAGCTGATGCTGTAGCTGAGCTTGTCTAGACTTGGAGCTATAGAGTCAGCTCTTTGCTGCAGCAGCAAAACTGGGGCTTTCATGTGGGCAGGTATCTTCCAAGCCACAGGGCCAAATTCTGTTCTGTGAAACTCCTTTAGTTCCATATATTTAAGCAATTTTACTGCTTCAGATTTACAGTGCTGTAATTTAATCTGAATCCAATATCTGATCAGAAGCTTGCACTTAGAGAAGGAAAATGCTGACATTTGTCTCTGGGTCTGGACCAATCTATTTAACAGTCCAACATTTTATCCAGGCATAATGTTTGACATTATGCATGAATTTCAGTCATTTGCACTGTGGAATTAGGATTTGTTTTAAAGAAGGGAACATAAGGCTTTTTTTGTGCTTGCTCACCACAGTTCATAGGAATCTTCTGACACTTAAGCATGTGTACCTTGAAGTTAACAATGATGAGGGGATTGTGACCTGAATCCCTGGGCTTCTCAGGAGAATGATTTACCAGATCAGTCCAAGAGATAATTCTGAAAACAAGTGAAAAGCTTTTTGGAAGCATTTCTTTGCATATTATTCAGAGTTCTTCTCAGGAAGCAGGAAAGTACAGTGATAGACTTAGCTGTGCTGTTACTCTATGGCTGTCAGGGTTTAAGCATCACTATAATGTATCATGAGGAATGCTGTACTGCTTGCATTGGAAATGTGTCAAAGCTTTCTTTCTCTCTTTTTTCTCTCTTGAGCTGCAGAAGACAGGAGCATTTGTAAGCCATGAAGCACAAAAGGCAAAACAAAAGCATTTTTATTATTATAATCGAGAAATTGGAAGAGGGGATTTAAGAGCTTGTACCTAATTGTACTGCAATTACTCTGTTTAATCCAGTAACAGTCGTCTTTCAAGCTTCATCACTGTACCTGTGTAGAAGAATCTCATTTCACCACTTGGGAAAGTCTTGTCACTTTGAATATTAAGCACAATAAGTCTTCTAATTTCCTCTGCCTCAATTTTCTGGGTTCATCAGAAAGATAAAGACAGACAATGCAGAATGTGGCCTCATTAATGAGACTGTACCAAGAATGAATGGGACTCAACGTCTCCAGTATTTACAAACAAATAAGACACAAGTTATTAGTGTCTGATTGCTTACCTGACTTCCATTACTCATGTTCTTTGCTACTGTTGTAAGCATCACCTTTAGCATGTTTCTCTCCTTAGAACCCAGGCAGAGTGAGGTGCTGCTGTCCCTGTTTTATAGATGGAGAAATTGAGAAAGGCACGTCTGGTTTTTGAGGGTGTTATTTTCTATTTAAATCAGCAGAAACAAAGTGCCCATACTTCTCTGAGGATCTAAGTGACTTGTCATGTACACACTGAGCAGGATGGCACCTGAGTTCCAAGAAAGTCCTTTAACTTCTCGTCTGATCCTTAATAGTTATTAGAGAAGCTCTGGTTTTGTTTTCAGTGTCTGCCTGAATAACGCAGATCTCCTTACCCCCTTTGCACTGTGTCTGTTTAGGAGTACCTGATATAATCTCTATCATCCCTTGCTTCTGCATGTGAAGCATATAAGCATGTCTGTGTTTTATGGTTCTCCTGATGTCCTACTCATGTACTAACACCCTCTCACCCTGTGCTTTACAGTATGTTCACTCACCCCCTCAACAGCTTCTATAGAGGACTCTGGAATACTTTGCCATGATGCAGGCTGCTGTCTGCCTTTTGTTTCTAATGGTTCAAACTATTCTGGCCTCTAAAGATCATGGAGTAACTTGAGGTATACATAGGGTTTTCTGCGACTCCACTTGAGCTGTTTAAACCTTTGCCCTCTGCCTCTGCTTGTTTTTTCTTGTTAGACAGTGTGCTTTTTGGGCCTGATGAGATAAACTGAGATGCTCCTCAATACGCTACACTGGTTCCTACCCTCTGTAGTGTTTATGTGCTGGCATCCCACTTCCCTCTGTTATAAAAGTTTGATATAAACTAAGTGCTTTACCCAGCTCAGAAGGTAGTTAGGTCATTTATGGTTTTGCTTTGCTTGTGTATCCAGGCAGTGTCATCTTTACACCTCTTCAATACATCCTGCACATTTGAGGCTGCTCATTGAAAACTATATGAAGCTCAACTACCATTGAATGGAGATTCAGCTAATTGACAAACAAACAGACAAAGTTTAAGCCTGTGCTTTAGTGGAAACTTACTTAATCAATTAAATAATAATACAGAACCTTGCATTTTTATAGTGTCATTTTTCCCAAAGGATACTAAAGCACTTTGCAAACTCACTCTAATCTCATCTGTCTCTTTGCCAATGCTGAACTGCAGATTCCTTTGGAGTGGAAAGAAGTGGATGTCTAAGAACACTGCACAGGGGAGAATATTGGATATTTTGATATGGAAATTCAGTGCAAGCAGAAAGAATTATCATATACTCATTGTTGTCTTTTAGTGGAAAGAGGAGTGCAAAGCCACCCAGAGAAACAGCAGGTATTTGGCCACTATTAGTGCTGATGGAACTGTTGCTGCAGGAGCAAGAAAGGGGACAGAGCAGCCTGAGAGTAGAGGTGACTGAGAAGCAAAGCTGATATCCTGAAGCAATGGGAGGTAGAGGCTAATTCTGCAAATTGCCAGTTTTCTGGAATGGTGCTTGGTTACAGTAAGATGCACTGGACTAGAGTAATTGTGCGTAATTAATCAGGACATTCATTCTCCAGCTTCCAAACAAAGTCTATTTTTGCTCAAATTGACTCCAATTCAGTAATTTCCCTCTTTCCTGAGGGAGTTGTAAATTGATGTCATTTTATCTTCTTGTCTCTGATCTTTTCTACTGCCAGACACTAACCATACTCAGACTTGTAAGAGCCTAACCTCACTTCTGTCAAGATGCTGTATCTTTTTGAAAGAAGACCCATGTTTCAGAATTTGGTTAAGTAGTGATCTTGTGTTCATGGCTGAGTGAAAAAGGCACAAGATGGTAGGACTGAATTTCACTCTGTAGTTTGCAAATAGTTTATTCCCCACCACAGTTCCTTGGAATTCAAATAAGTTCATTACTGCACATTAGCTCTTAATATCTGTGCCTTATGACTGATGCATACAAGGGGTTAATGCATCAGTGTGTGATGCCCCAAACATATGTTTAGAATGTCATTTAGTGTAGCAATAGTTATCTGCCCAAGAATGTATCAACAAATGAGACAATCTCTATTCATCTTAATTATTGTAATAACACATCCAGTATTCAGGAATAGTCTGACTGCACAGTACTTTATTTATTTTATTACTGACAGTGACACAAATCTTTAAAGCTCTCCGATTAATTAATGCTTTTACCAATAACTTGTACGTCTCCTGCTGGGAAGGGAATTTATGGCACTGAGGTTTCAATCACGTTTAGCTTCTGGGATATTCCCCTTCCCCTTTATTTTTGAACACAGAAAAGCTCTCTGACTTATGTAAAAACTTCCTTCTCCATGAGGGCATTAGGGAAGAGTCTTTGGTGTGAGCGCAAGAATGCTCTTGTCATCTTTCATTGAGCCACAGAATGGTCAACAAAAAATTCCATGTAGGAGCAGGGAATGCTTCCTTCCTCTGGCTGTAAGTGGAATGAAGATGTGAGGTGCTAAGCAGGTTATAAGGAGTCCTGGCTAGTCCAGACAGTTATTGGACTACTTCATATTGCACTTGAGATCATTCACATCCCAATTCATTGCCCTTCTCTCAGATGGCAGAAATTCAGCAAGAAACTATCTTTGCGTTTTTAGAATCACAGAATCAGGAAGGGACATTTCAGATCATCTAGTCCAGCCATCAGCCTGACTCTAACAGAACATCCCTAAGCCTAAACACTAAGCTCTATGTTTACCCATCTCCTAAATACCTCCAGGGATGAGGTCATCATGTCACATATCATACAGTCTACAGCTCTGAAGCTTGCTCTACACCAACAGTGCATTTTTAGTGACAAGCATATATTTTAGCCTTTGCAGACACACTTTCATTTCCTCCCTTGCTGCTCTCTGTTGGCTGTGTATGCTCCTGTATACGCCCAGTGCCATTTTGTGCCCTGGCAGCCAGGTAGCACAGAACAAACCCCAGCTGCACTATCAAACTTTCTAACCACCCAAAATAAGGTGTTAAAAAAGCCTGCCAGGAGTGGTTTCTGGATCATGCAAATGCCTTCACCATGTCTAGGAGTTACTTGAGCTCGTTAGCTCAAGCCAAAAGCATGCCATCAAATAGTGTAACAATTTAAAAGTATAGATTTAGTAGCTTAGGTAATTAATGTAGACATAATCATTAAGTATATAGAGACAGCGATCAAGATTTATCAGTATAAATCACTCCATTGCATCAAACACGGTTTATAACAAGGAACTTGGATCAAAATCATCTTCTCTATACTGCAAAGGGGGCAAAACGTTCAGGAAACAAAAGTGGGTTGCTTAAGGACAGCTTGTTTCAAAATATAGTAAATCAGGAGAATGTACAGAGGGCAGTGGGAAGTGTCAGAGGGCATGTGGTCCTTCTAATTTCCATCCAAGTAAGGGTGCAAGTAAAATTAATTTTCTGATGCAGACTGAGCCAAACTGAAGGGATTATCAGTGGAATTAGTTTTTGGAAAGAGGAGTTGTTTTGTATTAAAGCCTTGTTTTATCTGAAACACTGAGCTTCGTGAGATGGCATAGATAAATGTTTTCAGTCTGGACACGTCCTTCAATGCTGGTTGATAGCCCCACAGGAGGAGAAAGTAAAGTGTCAGTGCAGAGCAGAAAATGGCGCTCATTAGTTTGTAATTAATGACAAGTGAGATAGGATAGCAAATGGAAGTGTGGGAGTGCTCAAGGTAATTCTTCTACGTCTCTCCCAAAAATATCATTCAAGTCTTTATGTTTCTGAATTACAGTGGAGTAATTACGTTGGTTAAATCACCAGATTTACCATGATATTGATGATTCATCGTTGGCTATATTGAAAGAATAACCAAAAACCTCATAAAAAATTTATTCCCAGTGTGCTTGGTCTTATGTGTGGCAAAAGCCAAGATCAGCAGAGGTGGAATAAAAAACATTTATTTCCCAATTTTGCAGATATAGAGGAATTGATCTGATTTTTCCAAGGTCAGGCTGGAAGTCTGTGGAAGTGTTTGAGAGAGACTTTCTCTCTGGGAGCTACTTCAGTTCCTCATCTTAAGACCATCCTTCTTTCTTACATTAACGGCTGAACATCATAACCTGTGTTTTCAGTGTCACACTAAGAAACACTGACCCAGTTAAGCAAGAAAAAGGTGCCTCAAATGATTGAAGAAGAGCATTATCTTTGTCTCTATCAAGGACAAAATGTAAATCTTCACTGAAGGTGTGAATTCATAGCAATAAATACGTAAGAAAAACATTCAGGAGATAAATGGAATTTATCTGACAGTGTAAATTCAAACTAAAATCTAAAGTAATGCAGTGAACAATGTTTAACAAGATTTCTGTGACTCCCAGTGCCTTTATAATCTGCCTAGTCTTTTGAAATTGTTTCCTTTATAAATGTTTATCCCAGCTGTCTAGTGAGATTAAGAGCCTTCCTCTTTGAGTGCCATATTCACTAACAGTCTGGGATTTATTTGCAGTGGCAGTTCCTCTGGCATCAAAGGTGCAGTTGTTGTTCCAAGCTGTTGTCTTGAAGGGGTCATCCAGCTTCTTCCTGTGGGAACAGCCATGTCTTATCTCTTTATTTTAGCAGAGTTAAATCTTAATGCCCGTGAAATCACACACTTAGTAAGTGGTCAGTCAAGCCTGTTGCCCTTTACGGTTTGTTCACACATTTTATTTGAACTTTGGCCTATGGAGCTGGTTGACATCTGAGATGCCCTGCAGCATCTGCAGGTAGTGCACAGCCTGGCAGATGTGATGCAATCTGCAGAAAACCTGCCTCTTTCTGAACTGGTGGGTGAACCACGAGGAGGGCACTTGCCAACACCTGAAACAGCATGAGATGTTTGTGTTTGAGTGGCCCAAGGGCTGGCCATTTAAATGTCATTTTAGACTTCACTGACTGCACCGAGTAATGACTCAATTCAGTTGTCTAACTGATATATAATAACACTTTGAGAGATCATTCTGTGCCCTGCCTGGTTTACAGATGCTGCTTCTGAAAAATGGGGCTTTTTTAGGTCATGTGCAAAATAGAATAAATTCTGAAATTTCCCTTTTTTCATACTACTCTGGTGGGACACCAAAGTGGGACTGAAACATGGAATAGCAGTACTTACAAGGGACACTGAATCTCCAAAATTCAGCTTATTCTCTATGGTCCCACTCTACTTGGGTTATTTTTACGTACTGTACCTATTAAGAATAATACACACTAGAGCCACATATTGTCACTGGAAAAAAAAAAAGAAAAGAAAGATCATAGAATTATAGAATGATTTGGAGTGGAAGAGATCTTTAAGAAATCATTTAGTTCTAACCACCTACCATGGGCAGTGACACCTTCCACTAGACCACATTGCTCAAAGACCTGTCCAGTCTCACCTTGAACATTTCCAGGGATGTGGCATCCACAGCTTCTTTCATTGTAGATAATTTATTTCTTATATAAAAAATAATTGTCTTGATATTGTTGAGGATAGGAAGTTTCTTGTCCATCACATTGAGAAGTTAAGAGCAGCTCTTGATTAGATGGATCTCTTCCTGAAGCGTATCCTTGGTTGAGGCATAAATTATTGGGCTGGGTGCAGGACTTTCAAGTTAAAATACTGTACAATATCTTAAATAGGATGTTGGACTAGATTATTGCAATTACCTATTCTAGCTTTGATAGTTCTTTAAGGGTAGAATTGATGCTTATATGGAGGTTTTTATCATTGCAGGCTGCTCTATAAATACAAAATGGAATTGTCTGCATTTTAATTGTGTGCTGATGTGAAGACAAAAAGTGTTAAATATGAAAGAATGATGTTACAGAGGTGAACAGGAAGAATACAAATAAATACTGTATTTATGCTGAATTTTTGCTCTTGCCAACAGCAGTTAAAGACTTTTTGATAATGACAACAATTTGGGAACTTTGAGCATACTTTGATTTATAGCTTACATATGAAAAGAATTCACTGGGGCAGGTTATTTCATTGAAATGAGTAAAAGGTTTCTTAAGCTTCCTCCAAGACAGGTGATGCTGCTTACTGCCATTGGTGATACAGAATTAGATGGTCCTTTAACTAAATGATTAGAACAATTCTGCTATCAAATACTCAAGATGAAGGAATTTTCCTTAGGCTTGGTACAGAATTTACTCCAGTGTCTGAGCTGAAAATATACTTTGTGTATGAGTTACAAATTGGTTGCTCTCTTCAGAAATAAGCTACTGTTAAATTTATCAATTCCACCTTGCCAGTGGCATTTGCAGGGTTAATGTTTTCTGAATATTCCACCTGGTAAATTACTGCTCCTACTCTCAGTTGAAACTCAATTTCTTTCCTTCAAGGTTTCACTAGTGGTATTGCTAAGCAATGACTAAGCTGAATTTTTCTTTGAATCTCAAATTGTATAATTGAACTTTTGAACTGAAGTCTACCCATCACTTTCTAGCCACACTTCTCAGTGACAGAGATACTCTTCCTTAGTTTGATGATAGCCAATTACTAAATCCTTGGGTTTATCTTTACCTTTATGCATCACATGGTATATTTGTTTGCAATTTTAACTCAGTGCAAAAAAAATTATCATTGGTACTCTGCCTTGCACTTATAACCTGCCTTTCATTGCAGACTTTCTAAGCCCTTCAGAAGTATTAAGCTCCAGAAAAGGTCTGTAATGAAGATAAACAATTTGAAGCTCTGTGACAGACTGTAATTTTCCATATCTTAGCAAAGCACAATGGGATGCTGATCCGGCTGGCCTTTAGGCACTACCGCTATATAAGAAACAATAATGTAATGACACATTATAGATGAGGAAACCAAGTGTCACCACAGAAATTTTCAGAATCTAGACCTTCACAAATCATAGAGATTAAATGAAACACATATAAAGAGAAGAAACAGTTTTTGATGTGCATAGCTACTTTCTTTACTGCAGTAGTAGAGTAGTAGAGGTTAAGAGAAGGGACTCTCTTAACCTCAGGCACTATTGTACCCTTAAAACATTTTTGCAACAGTTTGGTACCTGTTACCTCATTTTTATTTTAATGAATCAGTGTCCCTTCCCTGTCATTAGGAAGATCTGATAGCCTTGAAAACCGAATAATCTACTTGTTATATTTATTTTATATTAAATCCCAGGTTTTAAGTTCAAGTTGTGTTAGGTGCTGTGCATAAGAAGAGATTTCTCTGTGTAGATGAACCATCAAGAAGTCTACTTACACATGCTGGTTCAGATCACCAGGCCAGGAGAAGATGCTGCCTGACTCACAGTCTGGAGTCCAGCTTCGTCCATGCAATTATTCACACAGGCCAGTATCAGCTTCATCATGCTGCTTTGCAAACTTATTTCATTCTTAAGGTAGAAGAAACACTTAGAACATTGGGATTTTTGGTTAGGATCTAGGTGCAGTCTCTGTCTGTGGGACTTGGTGGTAGTAAATAATGTACATTTTTGTTGGTTATAGAAATATGTGAGTTTGTTTCCAAGACTTTCCAAAAGAAATCTTCAGTGACCAATTGGCGTGCTTGGCTTTTCTCCTGGATAAGACCAGATTTAACAGACTGGTCACAGAAGGCAGCTGTTTCTTTACAACACAGCATTTATTAAGATGCCTCATCAACAAAAGGTTTTGTATGTACATGAGGAAGCATGATCAGATTGGTCAGGTCACTTGTGAAGCTAAGGAAGTGGTTATTTATAGGACAGATAGAAGAATATGAAAGTAATTCCCTTAATAGGCAGTCATGGAACATTGGGCTGAAGGATGCCAACAAAACAAACCCCCCGCTACCACCTAAGGAATGCAGACATGAGATTTTTCTTTAGCCTTTCCAAGCCTGTTACTAATTTTCAGGGTGTATTTTTGAATGTGATATCTCAAGGACATGGAATGGCCCATAAATCCCCATTGTAGGTACCTAATTTGGCTGCTGGGGTCATTCAACAAGTCTCCCAGGGCTTTCTCTATGCTCAGTGGAGGGAAAAAGCCTGCAGAGCATGACTGATCATATATATCCTCAGTCTCTCTTAGGAGGACATTCTAAGTTTTTTGAATTTGTGCCATTTGTTTGTGTGCAGCACAATAAAAAAAGGCTCATGCCAATAGGAGTCCTTACATACTTCCATAGGAGAAGCAGCAGATAATTCCAATGGTACAATGTAAATAATTTTAACATCCAGTCACATTAAAATACTGGTTTGTGAAAAGAATCTGGGGTGACTTAGTAAGATTTCAAAAATGGGCTTACTTGTCTGTAAAGAGCACAGCCTTTGGGAGATATTGCTCTATTGAAGCATCATTCTGACAATCCAACAGCTTTAAAAAGTCCTCCTTTCCATTCTCATTATTATTAAACAGCACACTTTCCTCCCTTGATCAGGGAATAGCCCTCTACATCTGACACCATCACCTTTCCGACTTCTGCACTACTGAAGGGCAGAACGGCAAGTTAACCATCTGTATTGGGAATTTTTCTTGCAGTTCATTGTGTCCATATTTTGTTCTTTTATGAATATAAATGCCACAGAATAACTGGGTCAATGATGTCTAAAGTTCTTTTTCTTGCATCTTTAATTGACTAAACTTAAAACGGGCCCTTTTGTGAACTTTTCTGGGCTTTATTGACAGCAGCTTCTTTTAAAGGAAATATCGGGTAGTGTTGCTTTCAGGAGTAAAATCATCCTATGGCTTAGATGTTTCTCAAATCCATTTGCTGGAATGGGGCTTGAAATGCACTCACACTGCTCAATGTTTGAATATTTGGGTCTGTACTTCACTTGTTCCTTCTTGTCTGTATTTTTTACGTTCTGTCAGAAGAACAATTTTATGTCCTCTCCCTGGTGCCATTTGAATTCATTTATAGACTGCTAGGATCTCACAGAGATTTACAATACTAATTAATTAACTCTCGCATTTCCCATGGGTTGTAGGTAAAGATTATTATCCCCATCTCACAGGGGTCACCAGTGCTCTCCTCTTATTCAACCTTGTGTAAATCAGCAGTACCTCCACTAAAATCAATAGTGTTATCCTGCAGTAGAATTGATATGAGTCAGAGAGAAATCTGGTCCAGAAAATATACAACCTGAGCTTTACTATGCTGAGATATGTTTCCTTTATGGGACTTTCCCTTTAGGGTAAACGGATCTGAGGCTCCTGGTCAACAGCAGGAGGACCATGAGCCAGCAATGTGCCCTTGTGTCCAAGAAGACCAGTGGTATCCTGGAGCATATTAGAAGGGGTGTAGTCAGTAGGTTGAGAGAGTTTCTCCTTCCCCTCTACTCTGCCCTGGTGAGGCCAAATCTGAAATATTTTGTGCAGTTCTGGGGCCCTCAGTTCAAGGCCAGGGAACTGCTGGAGAGAGTCCAGTGCAGAGCCACAAAGATAATGAAGAGACTGGAGCATTGCCCTAATGAGGAAAGCCTGGGTCTCTTTAGCTTGGAGAAGACTGAGGGTGACCTCATTAATGTTTACAGATATGCAAAGGGTGAGTGTCAGGAGAATAGAGTCAGGCTCTTCTCAGTGGCCTCCAATGATAAGACAAAGGGCAAGGGGTGCAAACTGGAACACAGGAGGTTCCACAGAAATAAAAGAAAAACTTTTCACAGTGAGGGTGGCAGAACACTGGAACAGGCTGCCCAGAGATGTTGTAGATTCTCCTTCTCTGGAGACATTCAAAACCTGCTTTGATGCATTCCTGCATGACCTGTTCTAGGCGTTCCTGCTCCAGCAGAGGGATTGGACAAGACCATCTCTTGAGGTCCTTCCAGTCCCTGACATTCTTTAAATCTGTGACTTAAGGAGATGAATAGGTGTGAGGGTTTAATGATGGGTATCTTGGTGGGGGAGTCTACTGAAATCTGGAAGAGATCATACAATTGGGACAGCCAGCTCCTGCAGCATTCCAGGTAAACTGAGGCACACTCACAGTCCTACTTAGAGGAGAGATGCTCCAACCAGCCTTCTGGAAGTTGGAATAATAAAAAGGGGCCAGGAGCAGGGACAGGAGACCTGCAGGCTGAATGCAGAGAGACAGAAGCAAGGCTGGCAGAGGGTTTTTGTAGAGGCCTAATCTCCTTCCAGGATTTCAGTGCTGTACGTGCAGATGAGATCTGAGTGTGATCAGCTGGTGCCTACCCACACGGATGGTGTGATTCATAGCCAGTGCAAATACAGCTTGGAGAACAGATGCCATCCTTGCAATTCATAACAAAATACTTTGGCAGGCTCTGTCATGGGGTGAAAAGCACCTTTTCTGTGCCTGCAAGAAACAACGGTGTTGGCAAGGCATGTTTCCAAAGCCTTTGTTAGTTCAGGAACAGACTGGGCAATACTTTAGAGGTCTAAGACCAAAATAACTTCTCCAAGGTCAGAAAGAACAAGAAATAAATACCACCTCCCATATGTCTGCTCATACTTTTGAATTCTTTCCCCAACTATGTCTCGTTTAATGGACTTGGTTTTGAACTATCATGGAGGTGGCTCATTTCTACTCCACCCAGAGCAGCTGTATTTATGATGGCTCCATAGGCACCTCTTGATCTGTCTCTCCCAGTGGACTTGTCTATGAGCACTTTTTATGAGCTTCTTGATTTAGAATGCGTATTATGAACTTTGGGAGCACTCCCAGGACAATGATTTGTTTATGGTGCTCACGTCATTCTTAGTTCAGAGTGTTTGTTAACCCAAGTCTCCCTGTCACTATATTACTTTGGAATAATACAGATCTTTATCTTCCATGTCCTTTGAGTTTTCTAGCCATGCAGGAGACATACCAGCTCTCCAAGTTTTAACAACCATCTCATTAAGATATTTCACACTTTCTTCCCAAAATCTGGCAAGTACAATAAAGCAATTCCATCAATTTACATGCTGGACATGCATCTGGGTACTTTATCTACTCCTTCCATTAAATTACTATTGCTTTTGCCAGATTATATTGGTGCTATCTCTGAATGCTTGAAAGATAAGACTGGCAAATAAGATTAAAAATAAACACAATTATTTTTTAAAAGCCTTTTGTGCATACATAGTTTTTGAAATCTTGGTACAATTAAGCCCCTTTTTTCCTCAAAGAACTCCATCTAGGACATATTACCTTTATTCTGGAATATTGTGTCCAGTTCTGGGGAACTCAGTTCAGGAAGGACAAGGAGTCACTGGAGAGAGCCCAATGCAGAGCCACAGAGATGGTGAAGGGATTGGAGTGTGTGTTCAAAGCCCTGAAGCCAACCATAGCCTGGGCTGCATCACCAAAGCTGTGGCCAGTAGGTGAGTAGAGAGGATTCTGCCCCTTTGCTCAGGTGCCCTCAGAACAAGAGGACAAGCTATTTGTATGGTGGCAGCTCCAACAGGATGAATGCATAGATATTTATGCATTCAATCCATGGATAACATCCACCAGCCACATACCCATTGCCATGTGATTAATATCACTGGTCTCCACCCCGGAGTGGGATGTGGGAACTCACAGAACTCCCACAGAAATATGAGGCCACACAGACCAAACAAAAGACTATAGCAGTCTTCAGCTTGCTGTAAACCCTGCAGTCTGCTCACTCTGCTTTGCTGCGGAATTTTAGAAGAGCTTGACAAAAGAGAGATTTTGAAGAACCTCAACCTCTGGAGAATTGAGCTCTTCTGGTGCTTCAGCTGGGAGACAAGGAGACAGAGCACAACCAGGGCCAGAGGATGAAGCTGCTGCTGTCCCAGCCCAGGGTTAAACCACATCCTTGAGGCTGAGCTCACACAAACTGCACCAACAGCTCCTTGAGCTGAAACACAAAGCTAAAACACAAGGCTCCTGCATTCCTGCTAAACCTTCATCTGAGCTCAGGCAAATCCCACAGAGCATTAAGGCAAGGAGTGAAAACACAAGGCCATCTCTCTCCCATCCATCCACGCACCCCTCCCCCTGCCTAACCAGGCTGGGGGGCCAGCAGGCCTCCCGGCCTTTCTCCCCCCACCATGGCCCCTGGGAAAATGCAACTCACCAGTGATGTCCTGCAGCAGTGACACCTCACTATCTCCTCTTTGGCCTCTGTCAGCTGTCTCAGCCACTGTGACACCAGCAGACCACGGTGGTTTTCTCTGCTAGTACTGGTGGACTGGCACAACCTCAGCAGTGATTCACTGTGCAGGAAACTGCCTCCCAGATGACCTTGCCATGCAGCCATAGCAAGGGTGGCACAAGATGTTCATGTTGTTGATTGTAATGTGACAGTTCACAGCCCTATTGAGATAAAGGTTGTTTTGGTCTAAGATGCCACCGCAAACAGTAGGAGCATGATGTCGTGCTGTTGTGCTGGTGCAGCACAGGAGGCACAGACAGGGGATATACATTATCCCTCACAGCTTATTGCTCAAGTTAACAGTTAGGAACTAAAATGCAGGCTAAGGAAGCACAGAAAAGCTTTTGAGGCACAGAATAGAGGTAAAATCATAGAATCATAGAGTTGGAAGGGACCTTCAAGGGTCATCTAGTCCAACTCCCCCTGCAGCTAGCAGAGAAATAAATTACAGGTTCCATGTACCCTCACTCCCTTCACCAACCCTTTTCCAACCAATTTTGCCCCAAATGCTGAGCACCTGGGCTCTGCTGGAGTCTCCTCCCTCCCTCCCCAGCTGTTCCCACTTTGCCACCTCTGTTCACTCTCCTATTTCTCAGCTCAAGAGAGCAAAGCAGCCCCCGTTTTCTCCCCCTGTGGGATGCACTTCCTGATCAGCTCTCTGGGACAACACTGGTGAGTTGCTTTGGCACTTCCTAAGGGAACATGGTGAGAGGAGAAAGGCCAGGGGGCCTGCTGGCCCCCTGGCTTGTTAGGCAGGTGGAGGAATGCCCAGGAGGGTTGGTGGCTATCTCAGTGTGACCTATGGCTGAGGCCCTCTGTGTGCTGTTGAGGCAATGGCAGGGGCTCTCACTGTGGGGCATTCACAGAATGTCTGGGACTGGAAGGGACCTTAAGAGGTCATCTAGTGATCAATACTGCTGACTAGAGATGCAAGGTTCTCTGATAGGTGTCTGGTCCTATGAACGCACCTTGCCCACTGGTCTCAGTAACAGGGTGTACCTGTGACATATTACTCAAGGCCATGCCTCTCTCCCTAACTGCAGTCTCAGTTTGAGCTGGGGCAGTTTTGTTTTCTCTTCTGCTTTATCTTGCTGTGGTTTTTTTTCTATTCTAATCCATTCATGCTGCAGCCCAGAATGAACTGTTATATAGCAGTTATGTGAATTTTTTTTTAATTTCACATTTTTGTTCTAATTCATCTGCTTGTAGATCATTAATTCACCAAGTATCCTTCTCATTGCTTGTCCAAGCACTCCATGCTTGTCCTTGGAATCTTTATTGATTCCTTATAGTGGGATACATCTTCCAGTACTTCCTATTGCTTTGTGCCTCTGTACTGCTGTAAATACCTCTGAAAGAAATATCTCTTTTCTGTGATAACTTCCTAATTAGCATTCCTAGTGTCTTTGCTCATTACTTATATTTTGATCTCTCTTTGAGAAAGCTCCTCTATCTTGTCTTAATCTCTCATTGCTTGCTCCTTCTACTGTTCTTAGCATTTCTGCTCACACTTCAGTCTCTCTGAGAAGGAGCTAAGTTAAGGAGGTATCTGCCTCTGCTTTAAAGCTTGAGAGAGGAATGGTAGCAGGGATGCAGGAAGGGTTGTGCTGGAATGTGCTATTCCAATGGGGAATGGCTGTTTTTTTGGTAGCAGGAGAATTGCAGGTACCTACTCCTCAGGTACAGTGGCTCTAGTCTTTTTTTATGAGCAAATATAAATTTCTAGGTCATAATGAGCTTTTTATCTTAGTAAAAAGTTGTCTATTATTGCATTTTTCACACTGACTTTCTCTTAATTTTCCAGTGTCTGCATTTCTCTTACTGCTCCCACTTATGCATGGCAACAAAGCTGTTTCCTTGTACAGTAAAAATCTCACACAAACCTGAGAGGAAGAGAGAGGAGACAGTATTTTCTAAAATCAGAGGATTAACTGATGCCTCTTATGGGCTGGCTAAAATATTTTTGGACAAAGCTCAGCACTGTGCTGTCAGATTCTGTCATTTTGTCTCTGGCAGAGCAGGTCTGTGGCTCCTTTCATTTAACTTTAAGAGTCTAACAACTGGCCAGCAAAGAAGGACCTAATCATCCTAGCTTTCTTTTGTAGCTGAAAGAGAAAGGCAAGGGAAATCCTCATATCTGCTTTAGAAACCTGTCTCCTGTTGGGATAAGTTATTATCTGGATGCTCCCCGTAACTTTTTCTGCTGATGGGTATGACTTTATGACTTCTTGATTGATTATCTCAGGTGTAGACTTTTTGAAGTCTGTAATGTGCAGGATATCAAGGTAGAGCAGGATCTTGGACAGCAACAAGAGCAACAAAAATGATGAGGTTATGATAGGAATTGGGACAAGTCTTTTGAGACAAGAAATAACAGCCCCTCAAGAAAAGTAATAGGATTCCCTTAAAAAAACCCCAAAAAACCACAACAACCCAAAACCCCAAACAAAAAAAACCCAAACCAATCAAATAAAAAAAAACCCAAAACCCCAGCTGTGGAGCAGAATCAATGGTGAATACTTGTGAAGAGTATCACTGCATACTCCCATGTGGTGTAAATGGTCATGGTCTGATAGTGCTCTGCTCACCAGTACACCCCTAAGTGTAAATAAGTGCTATTTTGGGAAAATCATTCATCTGACAGGGCTGTTGGATGCGTTATTTAATGGTATGCACTGTGTGGTTCACGAAAAGCTAGGTCCGTATTATGGACTGGGAGATGACAGAACTGTTATGAAATTGAAAATTTTTATGGTATTTACAAAATATAGCAAAATCAAGAGAAGGTTTTACAGTGCATATTAAACTGTCTGGTGAAAAGAATGGCACTGCTAAAGCTGTAGTTAAATTGTCTTCTACTTAGAAAAAAGCATGGAAGAATAAGAAGGCTGGAGCAAGTTCTAACACCACCCTACCAACGAGATGTCAGCTTTGCTCACTAATGGAAAGGCTACTTTTCAGTAAAAAAGTGGTGACCTTCAGTTATGGGTATTTGTTAGAAGAGGATGTCAGCCTTGGAAGCTGCATTCCTGTCAGATGACAATCAAGGAATCTGTCTAGAGATAGAGAACAGAAGGATGAAGTAATAAACCTTGCCATAGGATGAACATCCTAGGGTGAATCTGAAGGGGGATATGGGGACATCTTAGAAGGAATCTTAATTTCTTTGCTTAAACCTTAATTCCTTTGCATAATCTTGTGTTCATACTTGCTAAGAGCTTTATTTTCTGCTTTTTTGAGAAAAAATAATAAATCATATCTATACCACTTATCCCTCAAGTGCCAGGGCCTTGAGGCTAATTGTCTTCTGAGACCTACTGGTAAAATTTGGTGGCATCAGTGCTGTTTGGGGCCTCTGGAAACTAATTCCCAGAACAGGGAGGTTGCATGCACAGACCCTAGGTTCTTTGTGAGCAGTAGCAGAGTGTGCCAGGGATCTCACAAGTGATTTACTGCACAGAAGATCTGACTGTAGCTCCCCTGCACAGCTGAGTTGCAAGGTGTGTCGAAAGTGATCCCATTCAAATGTTTATTTAGTGCTGGAAAAACAAATCCAACTGGACAGAGGTATCTTCCTGTGAAGTACTAAATTCAAATAGGGTGTTTGAGCACTTCTTGGGAAACCTGAAGCCCATTATGTCTTTAAGAGATGCAAAAATATCTCTTATAAAGCAGAAAGATTAATGAGCCAAGTGCTGCCTTGCAACAGATTTCTCATTATCAAAATAGGGACAGCCTTGAAGGAAAATGGTTTTCAGTTGAGCAGATTATCGTACAATTCCAGGCTAATCCCAAATTTTTTTGTGTAAAAGGGGCAAAGAGAAATCCAGTGAACATAATAGGGAGGAGCCAGAGTAGCCCTGGAAAATATCCCAGGGACCTGGGGGGAAAAAAAAGAAAATTCCCACCACGGGCAAGGGTTAGAGAAGTACTTAAAACTGCAAACAGCAGGGAAATGGGATGTTGTGTGCTAGCTCTGGAAAATAACCCCAAACAACCCAGCCCAAAACATAGTGCATAAATGGCTCATGTTTCACCATAATTTTTCTTCTCAAAGGATCAGTCCCCATGCCCTGAAATGTGAACTGCTTGGATACAGAATAATATGCCCTGTTCCCTTGATGCAAAACCTTGACAGAATCTGTTCTTTCTGTTCCTGGCAAAATCAAAAGGAGAACTGAATGAACCAGTGTGGCAACAGATAATTAATGGTATCGTAAGTCCTGGCAATATTTTTGAAGCTGTTTTTTTTCTGCCAGAGTTGGAGAACATATCACCTCTTGCATCATCCTTGCAGAAATCACATTTCCTAAACATTCCCCTGAGTTTTATCTGGTACGATCACATCCTACTCTCAGCAAAACCATCTGAGTTTTACCAAACAGTGGTGCACAGAGAAGCAAAACCAAACAGCTCCACTTGTCCTGGTGCTGAGTGTGTGCAGATTTTGTCAGTGGAGACATGGCCTGGAGGATAAGAGAGAAAGTGCAAAGCTCTGTTTGAGACATGACATAGGAGCACATATGTGGGAGGCTAGGGCTGTTTAAAGTTAAGTTTATGTCCTTTTAATTTTGTCTGATGTATTAAAACTGCACATCTTTGCAAATGCAATGTATGGGCCACAACTAGAACTGCTGGTGTGAAGAGATGAATGCACAGAAATTTCAGAGACTGCTCCCAACTCTACCACCCAATGGTCTTCTGAGTCTGCTCCAGATATTGCTCTTACAGTAGATTGTCAAGTCCACGAGGATAAAAATATCAGTTCATTACTTTGTGGTGTTTTTTTACATTGTTTCACAGGGAGTTCAGTATGGATGGAAACTTCTATATTTATTAATTTAAAAAAAAAAATCATTTATGCAAATGAGCATCCAGGAAAGAAGTATGACAGTGGAAAATTGAGCTTCAGCACTGCATGTTTTAAAGCAGGTTTAGTAATAACAATAAAAGAAGAATTGATCCACTTGTGTTCTAAGATTTGGTGGTTTATGTATGTGCAGAGATTTAAGAATATAAATGTTAAGCACTGTTGTTACTTAACAATGAATTCCAACAGGTTTAATAAAACATTTGGTTGTCAGCTTATGACAAAATTGCTCTTAATAATGTGCCATAAAAAACCTTATATTACAGGGATACATAGTGTTGTTACATTTGGAAAACTCGAGACAAACTTGTTTTAAAAATCTATATTTCCAATCTGTATGTGTTCTCAGTGAGTATGAATGTCTCTGTCAAGTCTGAAGAAGTCATGAGAAGGACACAAAGCGAGCAAGCTCTGACCAAGGTGCATAAGATGAACTGGCTGAGCACATTACTTTTGCTTTCTGTGAACACAGGTGTATAAGGAGATGTTCACTTTCAGGTACATTCAATATGTAATAGAAGAGAATTTGTTTTTGAGTTACCTGAATGAAAAATGCATCTCTCACTGTTAAAGGACAATCATATTTTCCTATTGCAGTGTAACTCAAAATACAATTTATCTGCCTGCCTGCCCCCCAGTATTTTACCCTTGTGCTCCATCAAAGCTATGAGAAAATTAAGCCCTATAGGAATGTTTTTTAAAAAGTTTATGAAGGATAAAAATAGAGGTCTGTTGAGGATTAGCTTTATGGTTAAGGGATTGGATTGAGAATTGGGAAATTTGTCTTCAGTTCTGAGCTCTGCCACCTCAGGCAAGTGAATTATTCTCTGCCTCAGTTCCCCATCCTCAGGATCCCTCTTTGATATCTCCTCTATTTAGGCTCAGATCAGGCTATTTCTTTTTACTAAACATTTGTATAGTTAGGAGTTGTAGCTGTCTTCAGGGTGCTGCTTTAACATGCCTAGAATTTTTAATAACTGTGGTAATAATAAAGGAAGAATTCTGCTCAAACATTCACTCAGGGCTGTTATTCATGCCATTGTTTGGTTTTTTTTTGTGGAGTATTCATCCACCTGAATGTAACTGGGAATTCATCATAGCTTCCTGTTTTGTTGACACATCAGGAAAGTTTACTGCAAGCTTCTGAAATCCAGGGCTTAAAACTTTGTGAACCAGCTGCATGCAATTTTTGCAGACTGGCACTTTTTGTGGCTATCCAAGCCTGGCAGCTCTTTACAGGCTGAGGCAGGATCACATGTGCTCTGGGATGAACTCCACACCTGCTTAAAAGAACTAAGAAATGGCAAGATCTTTCTGACAGTTTTGTTCTGGGAAACACTCCAAGAATGGCTTGTGTGGCTTCTGGGATACATTTTCCCTCTAGCTTCCAGACAGTATTAAGGAGACTTAGGAGAAATGCTTTATTCTAAGTGGAGGATTCTCATCAACTTCAATAAAGGCCACAGGTTTTACCTAGAGTTCAATATTGTGAAATATTCTTTCTCTGAGGGCTCCTTTCTGCTTCTTCAGTGCCTCTCTTTCTTCAATGGCTGGTGTTTGAGGAGGACCCCCTCTGCTCATTTGCCTTCTGATGCAAGTTACTGTGTTCCAATTCCCACTTTTCACTGAATCCAGTCTGGAACTTCTCCAGTGCTTGCCAATGCCCTCTTCCTGAGAACTTGATCTGTTTGTATGTGTATTTATCTTGTATCTATTTCTCAGTATCTTTTTGATTTTATTAGTAGCATTTCATTGTGTTAGTTTAGTTTTTTTCCTTGAACTCTTGGCTCTCTGTATGTTTCTTCTCCTGGGAGGGAGAGTATCTGTTGTCCTGTCATTAGCCAACCTGGCCCAAACCACAACACTTNGAGAGTATCTGTTGTCCTGTCATTAGCCAACCTGGCCCAAACCACAACACTTGTTTTGGTCTTGTCATAACTCTCTGTAGTTTTGTGACAACAAACTAACTTCATAACCTTGTCTGTCTTATTGGTGCTTATAAAAAGTTGGTAAGTTGAGTAATTCAGGGACTTAAAAAAGAAAAAAAATTGATCAAATAGTTTTCTATGAAGGACCACTCTTGACTTGAAATTAATGGATAGGATTCCCTTTAATTCCATGATTTTATTTAAGTGTCTAAAGGGTAAATATATCCTTATTCCACCTGTGGTCTTACTATTGGCATAGGTGTTACTAAAACCATGTTTAATTGGCCCCTTATGCTTCTCCTCAACTTCTACTTGATGAACTTAAATTTTTTTTCCTTAGAATATTTCTCATAGCAATGGAAGCTCCACAGAAAGATATCTAAAATTATGAGGTCAACCATGGAAGCTCCATAGAAATATACCAAAAATTATCAGGTCACCCACTTTCAAACTCCTTTCTAAAATAATCTGCTCTGCAATGACTTCAAAAACCAGCCCCGTTCAGGTGGGCTGACTTTTACTTCATCTTTTCCCTGTGCCATTCCATCAGAATAAACCAATCTGCTATCTCCTGTTTTATATTCTAATTATAACCTCTTGAGCTGAGGAACTATTGCTTTCCCACTTCTTTTAACTTATCCAGTACAATTTGTCTCTGACAATACCCAACTATTGTGGAAAGAAAATATAGTTATTAAGGTAGTTCAAATTTAAAAATAAAATAATGGTTAAGTAGATGTCTATTTTGAGTGCATTTCAACTTTTAGCTTAGGATCAAAAGGTTATTATTACATGTGAACTTACTGTGAAGATATTGAAAAGGTCTATAAAACCCTTTTATTTAGAGGGCTGCAGTCTGATAGAAATTTCTATGTAATTAAGCTGGGCTTGCAAGTCTTGAGCTGAGTCACCAGCATTCCTAAAATACTTGACATTTCTTCTGCCTTTTCCTCCAGGATTTCTCTGTTTCTGTTCTTCAGGTGATTGTTTGGAGGGCTGTTATTGTAATTTTTTTTGCCAGCTCTTTTGTCTAAATATAAATACCTAAATAAGAATATGGCATTAAGAATATTGGTCTGTAAGGGTGGTCTGGTGGTCTGTAGGAGTGCACGTCTCCCGTAAGTCCTAATCTTAACTAACCTGGAGTACCTCACAGAGCTCTAGATGTCTCTGCAATCTAGCCTTTCTCTAAGTGTCCTACTAGCTTGCTTGTGGTTGCAGTCATATTCATGTAGTCTTAAGAAATATCAGTCTTTATGGTTTTCTGGCAAGGTCTACCATGTTTTGTACACAGGAGTGTCTGCAAATGCTTTATATCTTCTGTATTGGCCTATGACCTAAATTTTAAAAAAAGTAGTATCCTACTAGCCATNTTCTGATGCAAGTTACTGTGTTCCAATTCCCACTTTTCACTGAATCCAGTCTGGAACTTCTCCAGTGCTTGCCAATGCCCTCTTCCTGAGAACTTGATCTGTTTGTATGTGTATTTATCTTGTATCTATTTCTCAGTATCTTTTTGATTTTATTAGTAGCATTTCATTGTGTTAGTTTAGTTTTTTTCCTTGAACTCTTGGCTCTCTGTATGTTTCTTCTCCTGGGAGGGAGAGTATCTGTTGTCCTGTCATTAGCCAACCTGGCCCAAACCACAACACTTGTTTTGGTCTTGTCATAACTCTCTGTAGTTTTGTGACAACAAACTAACTTCATAACCTTGTCTGTCTTATTGGTGCTTATAAAAAGTTGGTAAGTTGAGTAATTCAGGGACTTAAAAAAGAAAAAAAATTGATCAAATAGTTTTCTATGAAGGACCACTCTTGACTTGAAATTAATGGATAGGATTCCCTTTAATTCCATGATTTTATTTAAGTGTCTAAAGGGTAAATATATCCTTATTCCACCTGTGGTCTTACTATTGGCATAGGTGTTACTAAAACCATGTTTAATTGGCCCCTTATGCTTCTCCTCAACTTCTACTTGATGAACTTAAATTTTTTTTCCTTAGAATATTTCTCATAGCAATGGAAGCTCCACAGAAAGATATCTAAAATTATGAGGTCAACCATGGAAGCTCCATAGAAATATACCAAAAATTATCAGGTCACCCACTTTCAAACTCCTTTCTAAAATAATCTGCTCTGCAATGACTTCAAAAACCAGCCCCGTTCAGGTGGGCTGACTTTTACTTCATCTTTTCCCTGTGCCATTCCATCAGAATAAACCAATCTGCTATCTCCTGTTTTATATTCTAATTATAACCTCTTGAGCTGAGGAACTATTGCTTTCCCACTTCTTTTAACTTATCCAGTACAATTTGTCTCTGACAATACCCAACTATTGTGGAAAGAAAATATAGTTATTAAGGTAGTTCAAATTTAAAAATAAAATAATGGTTAAGTAGATGTCTATTTTGAGTGCATTTCAACTTTTAGCTTAGGATCAAAAGGTTATTATTACATGTGAACTTACTGTGAAGATATTGAAAAGGTCTATAAAACCCTTTTATTTAGAGGGCTGCAGTCTGATAGAAATTTCTATGTAATTAAGCTGGGCTTGCAAGTCTTGAGCTGAGTCACCAGCATTCCTAAAATACTTGACATTTCTTCTGCCTTTTCCTCCAGGATTTCTCTGTTTCTGTTCTTCAGGTGATTGTTTGGAGGGCTGTTATTGTAATTTTTTTTGCCAGCTCTTTTGTCTAAATATAAATACCTAAATAAGAATATGGCATTAAGAATATTGGTCTGTAAGGGTGGTCTGGTGGTCTGTAGGAGTGCAGGTCTCCCGTAAGTCCTAATCTTAACTAACCTGGAGTACCTCACAGAGCTCTAGATGTCTCTGCAATCTAGCCTTTCTCTAAGTGTCCTACTAGCTTGCTTGTGGTTGCAGTCATATTCATGTAGTCTTAAGAAATATCAGTCTTTATGGTTTTCTGGCAAGGTCTACCATGTTTTGTACACAGGAGTGTCTGCAAATGCTTTATATCTTCTGTATTGGCCTATGACCTAAATTTTAAAAAAAGTAGTATCCTACTAGCCATGCTCCTTTCTAAGTAGCAGTGATGGGGCCTTCAGCCAGTTCTTTCCATCCACTTGGAGGAATAGCCATCAGAGTTCTTAAGTAATATTGTTTATTTTCCTTATGAGAATTCTACCTCTCATCTCAAAAACAACATAAAATTTTCTTCCTATATCTACAAAAACAGGTGTTTCATTTTCTTTGAAATATTCAGTCCAGGGACTTTGTTTTCCACTCACAAGAACTTTTGTACTTTGCTTCTCCTTTCTTTTCTGTGTCAGCCTGTCAGAAGTAACTGCTTCTGCCAGCAGATCTCTGGGTACGAGCTGCTTCCTCACCAGCCTGTCTTAGTGGCATCCATGACATTGTAAGTGGAAACCAGGACTGGGCACTGCTTTAATTGAGTCAGTTGTAGAGGTTATTTCCATAAATTTTGATATTTAACAAATAATAGAGGTAAAAGAGAATTCAAATTTCTTGTGAAGTTGTTTTCCTGCTAATTTTTCATGTTACTCATAATATTGACAGGTATTCCTATTCCTACAATGTCTACGACTGATTGGACTACTATTTTGTGAGCAGTAAAGCTCTTGAAAACCAGATGGGATTATGTTCCGTTTTATTTATAGGAAAATTGTGGTAAAAATATATATAAGTAACTGAAGCAAGACCACATGAGAAATAAGTGACAGAACTAAGACAATTGTTGAAATCTCCTTATATTATGTCTGGATTAAGGTCTTTCTTTCCCTTCCTTTCATAACAGCTCTTCGTTGGTTTGTGGTCACCAGTACTTTAGGACTTGACCTTGATAGGTGGAATTTAAGAGAGTGTTCAAAATTCATCCTTGATCTAATTTGTTCATTTACTATTTCAGTTTTGATTCCCGATTCTTATTGACTGAACAGACTATTGGACATACTGTATTTAAAGAAAAGGATTAGAACAGTGTATATGTAGCTGGAGTACCTGATACCTTTTGTGGGAGCCTGGGATTTTATGCTCCTTAGAGTATAATCAGAGCAATTGTATTATGGTGTCCCTCTGAAAGAACTAGCTGAGTTCAACTATTTATAGGTTGAAACGAAATGCATCTCCACTGTCATTTAGGGTAAATGGACACAGATGTATGAAAGAAGATCCATTTTGAAACACTTTACTTATTATTTCGGACATAAATGCACACATATTCCAAAGGTTATTTATTAATTTGCATTCTTAGCATGGATAAATCTCAGGGCTAAACTCTGTTTTTGTCTCTTCTTGCTTTTATTGTAATTTTTACAATAATGGATGTGAGCTACTAAGGCAACATAAAACATCCCATGAATGATCCCCAAAACACTTCTGTGTTTTGCTGAAGTCTTTAATTCTCCTTTGTGAAGCCAGAACTTGATAAGGCCCCTGAAAAACTTGAACAGTGGATCTTTAATTGTCCAGGCTCAGTTCTCCCCTGCTGAGTCCTCTGATAATTTACAGCATTACAAAGAGATGTCAAGGTGGATGTGAAATGTTGAGATTGGTTTAATCATCCTTTTGATCAGATTTAGTTTTGTTTTATCTAGCTGCAGGTGCAAGGCAGGGCACCTGACAAAAGAGAACTGGAACCATTAACACTTGTGACTAGGCTGATGAAGTAACATGTTTATCATACTGGGGAAGAAGTTCAGGTTTATGCACCTTAAATTTGGTAGCCCTGCAACAGAAAAATGGGTGACTGACCTGAGCATTAGCTTTAAAAAAGACCTGGGGATCAGACCACATTGAAGGAATATAGTAGAGAGCTTACTGGAGCGGTGGTATTGCTGGGAACATATTGGCTCTGGCTGGGTCCTCACTGCAAACACCAGATGGTGTGACCTTTTGTTATGGATCTGCCTCACAATTTATGTCACCAAAATAAAAATGGTGTGCAGGAAGAGACAGGAGACCAACTTTACAACTACTAGGCTAGAAAAGATGCTGGGACTGCAGAAATAACAGAACGTTGGCAGGAATTCTCTGCATTTGAAGAGGAGGAGGTGACATGTACAGGA
Source organism: Turnix velox (assembly GCA_013400935.1). Lineage (NCBI taxonomy): Eukaryota > Metazoa > Chordata > Aves > Charadriiformes > Turnicidae > Turnix > Turnix velox. Next base: position 39,130 of record VZTY01003315.1, read on the forward strand.
GTCTGTGTAATGTGTGCCCAGTTTTGAGGCATCATTTCGAGGAAAGGGGCAATATTTTAGAGGCTTTTGTCCTTCTTGTACTTAATTCAAGCTGAACCTGCCTTCTAAACACAGTTTTTGCCTAGGACTTAATTTCCAATTTATGTAAATTATGAACATAACTTTTAAGACATACATTGATGTTTATGAGTGCCAAGAGTTTTCTCTCATAAACCAGACAAAAATGCCTTCTATAAATTGTGATGTACGTTGGCTATTACGGTTGCAAGATCAAAATTCTTCTTGGAGGTGATAGCTAACACAGCAGCAAAAGACCTTTTTTTTTGTTTTGTTTTGTTTTTTTTCTTACCAATTAGTATACTTAATAGAGGAAGCCAGCATGCTCCTATCATAGCAAAAAATGGATTACTGAAAAAGATCACAGCTTTTGGTATATTTAGGGGCTTGAACTTAAAGTATGAGTTCTTGTAGGGTTTTTTTGAACTTTTAAAAATAATTTTAATAAAAATCTTCAAACTTAAAATTCACAAACCATGTAACTGTAGAAGAGTCTGATTCTGCAGAGTGTTTCAGATGGAATTAATTCCAACTGCATTTAGCTGTCCAGTGAGTCATCTACATCAACATTTATATAGGTGGGTGGTTCATATCATAAAATGGGTGTCTAGGATAAACAAGAGGGATTACATTCTGCAGATGCATCTAAACTGCATGGGTTTATTTGCAGGGAAAGCTAGAAGATGGAAGGAGAAATTTTTGAGTTTCAGTGAAGACATGGCTGTGTCCAGTGTCCAGCCCCGAGACTCAGAGCTTGTGGGTCCAACAGCCCCTTTATAAACAGAGGGACTACAAATATAGTCCATTGGGAGACTGAATATCTGAAGGCTGAAGCTGGCTATGATGGGTATACTTTGGTAACTTTCAGCTGCAGTGGAGCATAAGCATTGAGTCCTTTCCCACTCTGGTGGTTTTTACCTTGTTGTTTATTGCATGTTCCTGGTCCTTTGCAGGGAAGATCCATGTGAAGCCTTGTGGAGTCTTCCAGGTGAATGACCATGTGTGCTCAGCCTCATCCTATACAGTAGAAGCATGTGTATTGTTTTGTCTGCCTTTATGTGCTTCATTTGTGTGTGCACTGGGGCAATTAATTGTACCCTTGACAAGCAAAGAGGATAGAGATACTTGACAATTATTTAATTGGCTCCAAACATACTTTCAGAGAAAGAAATATGAAAGCTTTACAAGTCTTCATATGAATCTAAGGAGTTTCTAGGGTTAAGCATATGAGAGTCAAAAATAGACCCTTAGATGAGGCCAGATAACTATGGCTTGATAGAATTCCTAGAGAAGTCTAAGATATGGAAGCTGATTGGCCAAGAGCTTTGGGGAAGCCTGTAGGGAAATACAAGTTCGCTAGCAGGAACCTAGCTTTACTTTTAGTATCTTCCCCCTTCTGATTAATAGCACTTTCCTTCATAGCTACTGCATTGTAAACTGACAGCTCTAGAACATTTGGAGATTAGGCTGGCTGTTGGACTGTCAAGTAGCTTATGAGAACTCTGGTAATAAAATTGTATTAACCTCCTACTTGTGTGTTGTGCCTGGATTTATTGCTACTATAAGACAATGCACCTATCAAGCTACCAAGGCCGCCTTTGGTCCTACATTCATGGCAGTACAGAAAATACAAGCTTTACCTGTATGTCAGCCTATTCTGTCTTCATTGTTTCTCTTGATGAAAGTGAAAAAGGCTTCAGCTTTTTCCTTGCAGAAGAGAAGATCTCAGTATCCCTTTAGTTGTAGCTCTGAGAGTTCCTTCGAACTGCTGCAAGGCCCTTCACAACGTATGTTTGGAAAAAAATTAAATAACCCCAGGGGATGTTTTTCTCTTTTTCCTTCAAGTAGGCGCAGGGCTAAGCTTGCTTTGTGTCAATGACATTGCAAAGCGGTTTGTACTTCATAAAACTAACAGTTAATGCAGCTGCTGGTAGTGGGCGACTGCTTTTGCAAACACAACTTTCAAACAATGCATCCTGCTGAACACAGGCTTTAATAATAGAGTGCCTGGCTGGCCAGCTGTCTGTCAAATTTCTCTCCCTGCATGCTGTAATAAACTCATTCTGTTTGGTGACAGGCCAGGGAAGTTTGGGTTGTGCTTGGAGTCTGTACCTGGCCTGAGTTGCTTGGGGACTTCTTAAAAGTACTTTTTCAAAGCCTATAGCCTTAAAGGAGAGAAGTGTTCTTAAAAGCCTTATGAAATTGAAAAAGATGCCATACGTTTTTTCTGGAGGGATTAGAGCTGTAGCAATTTATTTTTAGCTTTGGTCTTGGTCTGCTGGTCTGATTTCAATTGAATGTCCCAGTCAGTAAACAGGATGCTTGCAAAATTTGGCATTGGAGTGCAAATATGAAAATTTTTTTCCAGGAGTTCTTACTTTCAGCAGCTTGCCTGGACCACAGTTATATGGACTCTTCCTGTTACTCTGTTCTGTGAGAAAAATAAATACCCAGGAATGTCTGCTTTTATTGCAGAATACAAGATTATTTCATGCAGATTGACCAGCAGCCCAAGGCAGGAGCTTTCCATAGGGTACAAATAAAACCAAGCTACCTGTCCATCTCAGCTTTGTTACATCCCACTTCAGAAAGCAATTAAAAGGTATTTTTAAAGGCACACCGATAATTATAAAATTGCACCCATAATTATAAACCAAAATCATCAGCAAAACTGGAGAAATCAAAGGGGACTAAGGAGAGGTTGTGGATGCCCCCTGTCTGGAGGTGTTTAAGGCTATGCTGGACAAGGCACTGAGCAGTCTGGTCTAGTGGGAGGTGTCCCTGCCTATGGCAGGGGGATTGGAGCTCAATGATCTTTAAGGTCCCTTCCAACCCGAACAATTCTATGATTCTATGAAAACCCATAATGAATCTGATGAGATAGGGAAATAGTTTCAGGCTCCTGATTGCGCTCTCTTCATACAGTGGCACATGGGGAGTAGAAGCAGGTAGTAACCATGGTTTGACATCTCTCAACCAGATTGTCTTCTCTTGGGCTAGTACAAAAATTGCTCTTATTGCTATGTGGGAGCTGGTCAGAACTGTGTACTTGCCTCTAAGCTGGAATTAAGTCTGTTTTGCACTGTTGGAGTGTCACGAACTAGTTTTACGAATCTGGTTGGTCAAAGCCTTCCAAAGGTAGTGCTGGGGACCCCCATGTATTGAGTGCAGTGGGAGTGGGATGCTGCTCCAGTAATTACTGCTAGGTAGGAAGAGGCCACAGCATGTTCACTGCCTGAGCATCAGCCTCAGCCCCCTTTGGGAGATGCTGGTTGTATCAAGCAAGGTGCCCCATTGCTGTGTTTTATGTTCAGCACTGGAACAACGCATGGCCATTTCATCAATCATACATTTTATACCAATGACCTTAATAAACAACTGCTGTACATACATACATCCCATAAATACATTCTATAATTTTAGTGGAGACCTTCACACTTAAATGGTATAACATTTTTTACAGTTAATCAGTGAGCATAAACAACCAATGCAGTAGTGTGTACGTGTCATGAATACAAAGCTCACTCTTGCATCTGAAGAAAAAAAAAAAATCCCCCGCTGCCCCAAATTTAGTAATTCAAAACTCTCCAGATATAATAATCAAAATGCCAGTTCTGTTCCTACCTGCCACATCTGCAAGTGCTTCCCTTGCTACATTTCCTCAGTATGTTGCATAGACATGACAGAAAATTGATCTAGGCAACCATTTATCGATTTACCTTCTGGTATGAGAAATTGTGTATTAACCTGAACTGCACTGGTTCTTTCTACCTTTCCTTCTCACTCTGACATTCCAGTGAGAGGAAAATTCTGCCTAAATTACCCTGAAATATGATTTATTTGTCATTTATCCTGATTCTTGGTTGTATATGTGTGAAAATGTTGACTGGCATCAAGTCTGATTATGGAATGGTGGGAATTTCAGAACAGATGAGACTTGATTGGAGTCCAAATGATGGAAAGTCTCTAGAGTAACTACTGAAGTCCCATGCAAGAATATCTTCTGTACTCTGAAACAGAACAAAGGTCATAGCTGAAACATGCAATTTATTACACACCAGGAACTATATAAGACATGTTTCCTTAAGGAATTACAGTTTATTAGCTATAGTGTTCACAATATTAATAACTAACATTAAAGACAATTGTTAATTATTAAATTGGATTATTAAATAATAAATAATCTCATGGAATGGTGTTGCTTGGAAGACACAGATTATGCAGCCTGAGGGAACTATTTGTCAAAGTCACACATATGGATAAAAATGGGGGAAATTTGAATTAAGTAGGGTTCTGGCCATTTTTTGTAGATGACTTTAATTGAAAATAGCATTTAAGCAATTAACCTTAAGAGAAGATTTAATTGATATGAAACTCACATAGCATCAACATTTTTATACAGTTTTGGTTGCTCTTTCTGCTCCTGACTACCATCAACCAGGATTAAAGCTGTATATGGTAGACTTTACTAGTTGTGAGAGGAGTTCAAACCTTGGTCATTTTAAGATGACTTGAAGCGGAGGTGTGTTGAGAGACACGAGGAATGTTCTTGTTGACTCAGGACGTCCTTCAGTTGAGTAGCCAACTTTGTGCCACCTTGTTACCTTGGTGGGGAGACTGTGTTGCAACACAAGGTGGAGCATATTGCTTTGATGCTTGGACAGTGTAACATTAAAGAGCTTTTAGTTTGTTTTCAATGCACATCTGGTACTCTTCTGGTAAACTTTGGGTGTAGAGTGGAGAAAAAACACATGAGTCATTGTTTCCAGTTTTTCTCCTTAGCTGTGTAAAGCATGGGCAGCTTCATCATGGTCAGACCCCCTTTACTTGCAGAACTGTGCTGGTAGGTATCCAAGAGAGCTTCCTCTCTGTGGTGCCCCCTGAAGAATAATGAGTTTCACAGGTATAAGACCATAATGGATGAGTCTTTCTGTTTTATCACTATAGGTGCTAAAAATAAATCGGTCTCTAAAAGGTAGAAGAAAACAAAAGGTTGATTCTCATCTGATGTAAATTGACTCAACTCCATAGAAATAAATGGAACTCTGCCAAACTCTAGCAAAGGACAATATTGTCTAAGCTCCATGCATATTCCATTCTGCTTGCAAATGTACCAAGAGGAGAAAAAGAACACTGACGTGTCCTTTAAAAGAAGTGCTGTTTAAAAATATTAAATGAACCTCATGAAACTAGGGGAATTGGAAATCTGGGTTAGTTTATAACTGCAAAATATTAATTTCCTTAAAGTATGAGGAATTTCTTTCTGTAACTATTATTCTCTATGTGGCACTTAATACTGTTATGTATATTGCCAGAATTATTAGCTATTATGTTGTACACAGTATTACAATATCTTCCTAAAGGAAAAGACTTTCAAGCAGTGGCTCTGGAAGCAGAGGCACTGAGGTGGTATAACCAGCCCAAGAACTCAGAGCAGATCATTGACAGAATTGGGATTAGGAAAGTGTCCCCTGGCTGCAGGGCTAGTGATTCTTCATATAGAAGTGTTACTGTAATAATAATAAATAGAGGTGGGATATACCTTCTTGGCTTTGGGAGAGGACTGTTTTCTTTGGGAAGGTGAACATCACCTTTAGTACAGTAACATTTTCAGCAGGAAAACATATCTAATTAAGTTAAGTGATTGTCAAGTGTATTTTAAGTTTAACAAAGCTCACATCATATTTTATTTCCCATCTACATTCTGTAGAGTAATTGTGTAAAGTGTATGATTTACTGTGGCAGCGTTATTCAAACTTAATTACAGTGTAAAGAAGGAACCATAACTTGAAAGAAAATAGCTGCACTGCTGTGGGGATCTACATGCCAGCTCTGGGGGTTTTTTTTGAAAAAAAAAGTTATTCTTTTGTAAAAAAATAAATTGTGTAGAAAAGTTTTTGGTTCCTGAAATCACATTTAAGATAAAATTTCAGTAGGCTTCTTAAAAGATTGAAACATCACCTTTGTCAATGGATTTTAGATCTTTCTTTCTTTATATCCATCTTACGATTCATCCCTACATATACACCAGATGTTGTTCAGTCCTTAGGGGTATATTCTCTTATATGTGGGGCTGAATCCTAAAAAGGAAATAAAAGGATTTAAAATATTATCATATAGAAATAGCAAGATTTATCTGGTGGATCAATATGCCTGCTACCTAGAATACATAGTACAGACTGTTCCTTCAAAGTCCCAATTTTAGACCCATAAGGGAGATAGGCATTGAGGTTTTACCCACTTTTTTTTCTCTTCATAAATGAAGTAACTGTTTATTTATGGCGTTTAGGAATCCTTCTCCCTAGACTTCTAAAATTCTCACTGGCTAATAAGTGATAGATCTTAGGCTCTTATTTGTGTTTTCCAGGGCAGACATTAAAGGGAAGATGTAGACATGGTTCTTGCTCCAGACCCTGAAGAGAATTTTGTCTTTAAAATCTTTGGTGCTTAAAATCAGCAAAGCATCAACAAACTTTGAATATTTGTGGAAAAGCGGAGGTTCCTTGTGATTTCAAAAGACTTTATTTTCCAGGCATACTGAGCAATACCATGAGATTTTTATGGCTGAGGTGGTAGGGTGCAGGTAAAGTCAGCTTCTGAGCCATCTACAGTTTAGAGGCACTGATCCTACTTAATTCAGGACATTTGTAGCATGTTTCAAATTGCCATCTGCAGGTGTCATATGTATTGAATTTTTAATGACATTGTTGCCAGGAAAAAAGGCTCAATAGTCTCATGACTATTAAGCAGGTATTCTTCATTTCCTGTGAGACACTGGAAGATGTTGCCCAGAGAGGTTGTGAATGCCCCCTCCCTGGAGATGTTTAAGGCCAGGAGCAGCCTGGTCTAGTGGGAGGTGTCCCTGCATATGGCAGGGGGGTTGGAACTAGATGATCTTTAAGGTTCCTTCCAACCCAACCCATTCTATGATTCTGTGATTCCTTGCAGTGCAGGATGTGCAGGGGATTTCTCCAGCCTTTTGCATGTATAAAAAATAGAGAAGTTTTGGAATATATACACATTCATACATTATCTCAGAAATCACTACATTATTTATGAATATTCATGAGTCCAACCTCTCAAGTCTCCTCCTCTGGCAGCGAAAGCAGTCATGGCCTGGAAGAAGCTGTCTTCAAGGTCTGCTTTCCCCTTTATCTACTGGCTTGCTAGACTTATCTCCTTCTTGCTCAAGACTAAGACTCAAGGACTGAGCTAAGCAGTATTTACATAGCAATTGCCCTCTGTAACTAACATCTAAGAGCATCTGCACCTTCAGTGCCTAACTTTTCAGCTGTTCCTCCTGCTTCAGGGCCTACCTAATTTAATTCCCTGTTTCAACACAGAGGTGTAGATTACTTCCTTAATGAGGTCAGTGTTGCTAATTAGTGGCAGTGAGATCTTGGTACCAGGACAGACCTACTAACAGTTCCTCTTCCTTTCCTTCTGATGAGATTTATATGGTGCTGGAAAAGTATTCTGGGGTGAATATTCCTTTTGCCTCTTATGGTATTAGATGAGGATAGGCAATGAATTCAGCTGAACTCAAACTCAGAATTTTAAATTGGCTGTACACTTTAAATTGTACTGCCACATTTAAGAAAATGGGAAGTGCTACATCTGAAATTAATGCATCTAATATTAAGGCTTAAGTGCATTCTTGTGATTTCTCATTCCAGGATCAGGTTTTCCTTTTGAGCTGCTCCTGTTCCATCTGATAAAGGATAGATTTCTGTTTTGGGCTCTGCTTGTAAGTTATAGTTACTCTCATATTCTCTAGAGAATGATGACAATATAGAAACTGATCCAACCCCAGTTTAGGTCAAAGTCATATATCTGTAAAGGGCCATAAAATTCACTTTTTGAGTAGGGCTGTGTTCATCTCCCAGTTTTCTACCTGCCTGTTTCTTTGAAAAGAGAAAAAAAAATCTATAATGGTATGTATACAGTGCATTACATGCTGTTTCTTGATATAATTAGTTGAGTCTCTTCTGGCTTGAGAAAACTTTTTCCCTTGAACAAAATTGATTTTTTAACTTATCTGATTTTTATTTAATAGTGTATTCAAATCTCTTCCTTCAGGATCCATAGACCATCTTGCCTGACCTACATCAACAATGAATTTCTCAGAATACGTTAATCAAATACAGTTTCCTTGAATTTTGTTCATTTTTTTCTCCTTCCTTTCAAAAATGAATGACATTTGGTCTATTTTTCCATTCAGCTGGATGTCAAATTCTCAATTTCCCTCTTAGCTTGAAAGCTGAAACTGCAGCACAATAGGATTATATAGGGAGCATTTTCATATGCACACACTAATGTGCACCTTCTATGTGTGTGTGTGTGTGTTATCACACCTGTAGTCCAGTTCTGGTGGTAGGACAAACATCAACGTGAAACCCATGAATGTTTTCTTGCAGATTTGAAGGTCAATTGTATACTTGGCAAAGACAATTATATTCCAAAATCCACAAGGGAGAATCCGCTGCTGGAATCCAGTAACCACAGGCTCCTGATGCAGCTTCAAAAATATTGTATTTAAAATAAAATTTAATGTTTTTTTTATCCTCTCCAAATAATGCTTCCTGTCCCCAGTGTCCCCCAGCTAGTGCTCATGTGAAACATTTAGGGCTCAGATCACGTTAAAGTGCCACTGGATGCAGAGTAGCTGGGTGTGTTTGTGTCATTTGAAAACCAGTCTCTCCAGTGAAGACAGTGGTGGTGACTACCACAAGTGTTGCAGAAGAGTTCCAGACCTCTGTTTATGATGTCTCTTTGCCATCGTATCCCTAAAATATGTTTGGGAGTCTGTCTAGTCATTTACCTTTAGCTTTCCAAAGCCTATAAGTTGGGTTTGTTGCCTAGCTTACCTGAGGGAGGAATCTTGGAATCATCTTGGTTCGAGGGACATTTTAGATCATTGAGTTCAACCTTCAACCTGAATGTGAAAAAACACCATTCCTAACCTCTGTCTCTAAGCACTGTGCTGACCCATTTCTTAAATACTTCTACCTCCAGAAAGTGAAGAAGTAGCCATTTGAGAAAAGTGTGATGGACTACCTTCTAGCATTGCTGGTCCTTCTCCTTTGGCCACTATAGAACCAGGTTATGCATTTCGTACAGAATCTTCAACTGTTTAGACAACTTAAATGATTTGTATCCTGTTCTCAGTATTATCCCGATTTATCTTCTAGCATTTACACATAAAATATTTCCATGTAAAGGGCATTTTCATGTAAAAAATAGGGTTAAAAGCTCATCTGTTGTTCCTTCAGATTGCTTTCCCACCCCACTCTTCCACTGGATGGGAGGTGAATGACTGAGAAGTGCTTAATAGCTTACTCTACTTATTTAAATCAAGAGAAGCAACAAAGACACCTCCATCTCCATCTTGAAGCATCAGGATATTCCAGAGACTTACTAAAGTATTTCCAAAATAGATGACTGAAAGAGGAGAAATGAGTAAAACCTATATGCACATTCAATAAGCTACCACACACATCTTCTGAGTGTCACAAGTCCTTGGTACTGTCATGAGCTGGATGCTGTGTGTTTGGCCAAGCTATATTGTCTTCGTAGTGTTACATACTTGCTGGTCTGCACGGGAGATATGGACCTCTATGAAAGTAAAATTTAAGAAGGAATGCCAAGAGAAGCTGAAGACTGCTTACTCTTAGTTAGTGGCATGTTCTTTGGAGTGACTGGGAGAAAAGTAACTTAGAATCATAGAATA
>VZTY01003317.1:0-33678 GCA_013400935.1 Turnix velox
ATCCCTCAACAGGTCAAAATGTCCTATCACACTTTAAAATCATTCAGCTCTATATATCATAGAGAAGTAGAGGAAGGCTATCTCCTTCTACTCACAGTGGTAGCTTCATATGCTTAACTCTTGCTGTCAAATGAACTAGAGGAATATTAACTGAGATATTAAAAGACTTAGAAATGGTCAGTATTCTTGAAATAGCTAAAATAGGATAGGACTCAGTTCTACTGTTAATTTAAGGAGAATAGTTTCCAGAAAGTAGGAACAATGATGACAAATAAGAAAATAATCATAACCAAAAGCAGATGCAATTAATCAAGGCATTCTTTTCTGTGATCTTTTCTTGCTGCCTGAAACATAAGTGTAAATTTAGTATTCGTCAATATTAGTTAATAAGAAGCTCAAGACTAAGTTTGTAACTATGAAACTTCAATACTACTAGCAAACTGAAAATGTTCAAGGAAAATAAAACCTTATGAAGGTGAAGAGAATTGTGTGTATGCATGTTTCTCCTTGTCTTACTTCTCACCAGCAGCTGATTCAACTTGGTAACAGCTTATTCTCAGCAACTTAAAGGATTGGTCAGCCTTACAACTCTCTCTTCAAATGAAAACAGATGACTGATAGCACAGACACTAAGAGTTCTCAATCACTCTTAGAGTTGATCTCCTCTTCAGAGAATTTCAAAGCATCTCATGAGTTTTAGTTTTCTCATTTGTCTGCATTTGTGAAAGATACTGAAAGCATCTCCTCCTCTGTCTATTTTCAGTAATTGCTTCATAATGGCAAGAGCACTTCAGCAGAATCTATTGTCCATGTTAGATTATTTCTGACCACTAGACTGATGCTCTGAAGTCTTGAACTCATGGGATCCTGCACCATAATTTTTCTTCCGCTTCATTTACAATATTCCTATTTTTAGCAACAACATGAGACAGACACAATTATACCTGAAGTTCAGCAGGAGATAATAGGTGTCTGAATTTGACTCTTGAATTATTCTAATAATCACTTTTACAGTTTAACATCGTTTATGCATTGCTAGTTTGTTTTAAACACCCTGACCTCAGTCACATGCTTAAAATCATGCATTTTCAAAAAAATACAAAAATAACTATGAATTGTTCCATAGTCAACCTATTATATGTTTAGTAAATATAACACAAGATGATACTTTTAGTAGCTATAATCTCCATTAGTATTTTTTTCTGAATGATAGGAACAATAATCCATAGTGAACACACACTCTTATAGTTGTATGAATTTGAAAAATTGCTGTAAATTTGAACATTACCTTCCTAGTGGTGTTTTAAGTTAACGTCTATCTGTGCTTCATTTCATTTCCATTGGCTTTTGTCCTACAGCAGCGATTCCCAGAGTCCCCGCAACCTTGCTTCATTTGTCTGAGTCTGTAACATTCCAACTGTAAATAGATGGGAACCCAGAATCCTAGTTCATCTTCAAAATATCCTTTCATGTGAATGACTAGGAAGGAGTTTGAACTGATGAAGCGTTATCTGACAAATCCTAAGTATCTGTCTCAAATATAGTCTCCTATGTACAGGTATATCATTTATTGTCCGGAATTTCCAGGAGAGAAGTGTCACCATGTGTGCAGTGAAGTCTGGTGCCATTATAAAGGAACTCTGATTTTTGCAGACTGGATTTATGTTACTGCATATGCATAAACAGTTGTCCAGTTGGTCTCTCTGCAAATCTGGAAACACTTGGTAACTCAATAAGATTAAATGTTACTAAACACATATGGTGGAGTTAGTCATGCTACTCAATGTCAACAAATCCCGGATATGTACTGCAGATGTGATGATCAATAGGGAGTTACAAGCATTCATATTACTATGTATGTTCAATAGAAAACAAATTCACAATGACATGATACATCATGAGTAAAAGTTATTCTTCAAAAGGAAAATATTCTTCAAAAGGAAAATATCTTCTCCGACTTTTCTGACAGGTTTTCATCTGGAAGAAGACATGTCTCAGTCATGTGTTAATTTTGATTAAATAGTTGATAATTAATAAGTACATATGTAAATAACTAAGTAAATAAAACCAGAAAACCTCCACTGAATATCACTAATACATCATAAAAAATCACTAATAACATCACAGAATTTTGCACATGCAGAAAAAGGATGAGGGGCAATGGTTTTAAACTAGAGGAGGATAGATTTAGGTTAGACACTGAGTTCTTCACAGTGAAGGTGGTGAGGCACAGGAACAGGTTGTCTTGACAGGTGGTGGAGGTTCCGTCTCTGGAGACATTCAAGACCAGACTTGATGAGGCTCTGGGCATCCTGATCTAGTGCAAGATGTCCCTGCTCACTGCAAGAGGGTTGGACTAGATGGACTTTAAAGGTCCCTTCCAACCACGTGCATACTCTGATTCTATGAACTTGATGTACTGTGCATATGTATCCCACTAATGTCAATAGCAGGTCAGAGTTGAGACCCACTGTGCATGTCTGAGAGGATTTAATTTTTTTCTTCTATCACAGTACCTAAAAGATAAAAAATTGTTTGTGGTGAGATTTGGTCATTGTTCCCAGAGTTGTATAATTAGTCTTAAATGTTCTAGTTACAATCCTGCTGTGGATTTGCTTGTGTAAGTCCTGGTGATTAAAGCAGGACATGAAGAACAGAACTAAGCTTTTTCTCTATGGGGAGCATTATAGAAAACTGTGTGCACTGAAATCACTGAAAGTATTTTCTTTTCTTTGCTGGGTCAGGATTTTGTCCCATGTCTGGCTAAGTACTCAATAGATTCATTTTCAGAGACTCTATTCCCTCTCCCTTTTCTCCTGGCTCAATAAGATAAAGTATTTTAAGAAAAAACTAAAAAAAAGCCTAACCCAAATAAATGCATAATTTCAATATCCTACTTCTCCTTTGTATAAAAAGAGAAAGAAAGGGTTTATGCTCCTACTGTAGTTTTGATTCTAAATCCAATATAAATACAGAATGAAGTGTAAATCCATTGGCTTTTTGTGTTGTGAATTTTACAACATTTTTAATATTGATTCAACTCTATGCTGAAAGTGTCTTTCATTAAAAAACTTATAAGCAGTTGAGGGAGGGGTCGAGGTGATGTCTATGTGTCTGCTAAAGTTTAAAACCCTCTTGTATACCTGCCAGGTGAAATCCAAGAGTGGGAAAGCTGATGTAAATCATGTCCTTTTCTGATCTCCAGGGTTTTATGGCACGCTTGCATTTACACTAGCAACTCCTTGGCTACATTTCAATTGAGTTCTCCCTTCTGTGTCACTGTCTTAAGTATTTTTCACTTTTCTAATGTCAAAGGCTCTTCTGTTGAGAGGACTCAACAGGAAGTGGATGCAGGGAGTATGAGCTCTGATGAGATCCTTTAATCCACCCCTAATCCCACTCAATTAAAACTCCATTGATGACAGAAAAATCATTAAGTGCCGAAGAACAGGAAAATGAGTGAAAACAACTCTGCATGAGAAATTAGATGCACAGATTTTAACAGGGGTGTCCTGCTCCTTCCCCAGCACACCTCCTTTCTGTGCCATCCCTGGCAAGCCAGCCTCTTAACTGTTACAACTAAGCAGGTAAAAACATGATATTAAGTCGGCCGCTTAAGTAATGCAGCTTTCATTGCTCTGTAGGAGTTATGCACTGAATATCTAACCTCACACATCACACCACTGCTAATGGAGTTGGAGGGATCTGGAAGCTTATGTGAAGGGTCAATTCAGTGACTGTTCTCTTCTTCTACAAACTATAAACACATAATGCCTGTGCACGGTTGCTCACTTGTGCATTTCAGTAATTAATTTTCAGAGAGGCAGAGATGGGATAAAAACTACGAGTAAAAATAAGGGGGGGAAATCATCATACTGCTATGTTTTAATTGCATTCTTTTATAGTTTCAAGCATAAAACACAGAGGGTATTTATTATTTGATATCTTTATATTTACCATGTACATTATTCTCTTTTACATCTTTTCTAATGAACTGGGGTAGAAATGAAGCCAAGAAAGCAATATTTACTATTACCTCTCCCCTTTACATGTCTTCATCTTCTGATACCTTCAAGTGGCTTAGGGAAATAGGAGGTATAGTAGAGGATGTACAAAGAGCTAAGGAGCAGTATGTCTGAGAGCCTGAAAAATTAAAAAGGCCTTTTCCACTGGGAAAGCTGGGAACCATTTGCTGTTAATATTGAGTACAGTTAATGTGGTTTTAAGCAACATTAAATCCATATACACCACATGAGATCCTTCTTCCCAGAGTGCACACATGGGTTATGGGGCCAAAAACAGTACTGCAACAAGTTGAACTTTGTTGACACTTCTGTTGGTGGCCAGAGGAAAAACTTCGGGGAAAGTCTATGGGACCAAGATGCAGCCTTATTTTCTCATGGATTCCAAGTCTTTATTTTCTTCCTTTCTTGACCTGAAATAGCCATATTTGTCAACTCAGATAATCTCACAGACATAAGGAGGACACAAGCTAATTTAAGGAAACTAAAGACGCAAACAATTGTAGACTTCACGTGATTATACACTGGAGGATAAGGTAGTACATAGACTTTCATCTTTCTTCATCAATGCCCTAAAAAACCCAAATGTCCCTGTACTTTTCCAGGCAATCTGTGTGCATCTATAAACTGAAATGCAGCTCATAGACATTACCCATGTTGAAACAGTACACTTGCTGTTTGCAATCACATTATACACAACTTAGATGTAAGGCACAATTTCTAGACATCTGTAATGTTGCTGCACAGGGAAACTCAGCCTCCACTCCTAAAACACAGACTAATTATCAGCACATGCATTTTTTGGTTTGCACATAAGCTTTGGATCAACATGCATAATGTCCATGTGACATTGCTTTTAATAAGTATCTCCATCAAATAGTGCTGGTATTTAACCTGTGACCATTTTTATGCTCCTTTTATGCCTCTTCTCCCTCCTGATCTGGTACACACTGCTGTCAACTTCAAACTGCAGGTTGCCAGAACTTTTTTCTACGTGCTTAAGTACCTTGTATTATAATTTCTATTTAGTGCCCGTAGGCATTGCAGTAGAAATAATAGCTCTTGGGTCTTGACCCTTCAGATATTTTCTGGTACAAGTAATACCAACTAAGGCTGGTAAGCTTGTCCAAGAGCAGACTGATGATTTGTGCAACTAGCAGACAGTGGCTTGAGAGATTCTGTAGAGGTTTCGCTTGATAAACTGGAGAACATTGCCATGCATGTATTCCCTGACACTTATTTTTATATAACAAAAAACTTTTGAAAGATTGGCAGTTTCTGAGGACTGAAGTACCTTGCCACTTGTTTGTAGATCTTCAGACAGTTCAGAGTCATCCTGCTCACTCCTCAGCCACCATGGCCACCATTGGCTGCCAGTCATCAACTTCAGCTGCAAAATTACAGGATCTGAAAATCTCCCATAACTCCTCTGTGTTCTATTCATAGAAATATACTATGATCTATGCTCCATGGGTCTGGTGCCAGTGGTAATTTTAGAGGGGACTTGGCTGGTTTCTTCTGTCTCCTTTTTTGCACTGTTTTGATACAGGTAACATAAGGTCAGAGTCAAGACCTTGTGGAACAATTTCTCTATCATATTACACTGCAGACTGGTTGTTTTTAGCATTACTCAGTGCCGTTGCAGAGCAGTCCAATAGTCACTCTCTGTCAGTTTATATATTGTGAATTTAAAAAAAGTATCTCTTTTTAAAAAATGCTGGGGTTTGTAGGAGGAAAGGCTTCATGGTTTGATTTATCTTATGAATAGCATTCCAGATGCTGACTGATTTTAGGGAATTTTACTTGCGTAGTCTTCTTCAGGAGTCAGAGAACACACAAGAGGAATACTACACTCTAATTTGAGTGCCTGACATGTCAGCACCTGTATCAGCCACCTTATAGATACCCTATTTCCCATCTTTTAGAATAGGGATGAAGTTCCCAATCAGCTGCATGAAGATACCAAGGTCTATAGATAGTCCAGTAAATTGAGGCCCTGCCTCATTCTGTTAAAAAAACTCATGGCTACTGGCATGGGGTTATTACTGTTGATGTGTTAAATGCCCACAAAGCCTACCTTTTCAATAAATACAAATCTAAATACACTTCTAGAGAAAGCCTAGATCTCTGAAAAGGGATATCTTAATCTATCTGATACCTGTTGCTATCCCTGGATAACAGAAATATTTATATCTCTTTTACCTTGCACTTCTTTAGGACCACAAAATAAACAGCTGCACTGGCTATCTTGCAACTGTGGAGAAGGACTTGGAACCTCTAAGCTACACCAAGGAAAGTGCTGCAAGCTGTAGGCTTCTCAATGGCTTTGCCATAAGTCAAGCATATGAAGCAAGGTGCTCAATATGGTGCCCCAAGGCAGTCCAGAAGTGATGCAAAACAGATGAGAGACAGTCTGTGCCCATCAAGCATCTACCAGGGATGCCATCACTTCTGCCCACAGTCATATACCAGTAAGATGAAACCAAGACTCTGCACGTTTTCTGTCCCCTCTTTTTCACTCCTTCAGCTTGCACAGAGAAAGCATTGGATCTAAGCACACAGATTTTGCCACCAGCTGTTGCAGTTGAGGAAAAAGGGATTTTAGAGGGCTTGACTGGCTGAGAGCCTCTATCTGGCCCTGGTTAATACAGGGTAACACATTGATACCTGTCTCCCAAATTACTTTTTTTTTTTTTATAGCACTGATTTGCCAGAGTCAGCATTCTAGCATCAGGCATTTATGTCCAGTCCAAGCTGGAGAAGCATCTCCAGAATTACTGTGGGAAGAAAACAGCACCTATTCTATTCCAGAGACAGTAGATCAAGCAGGTTTGACTTTGTGTTGGCTGAGCTAGGGAAGATATAGCACAGCACTAGTAGCTGATGTGCAGTGTAACTGCAGACTAGCAAGGTCCCAAGTGCTTTTCTACCTGTCACTGTAGATATGAGAGTGGAAATGATCTGGACAAAAATTGTGAGATGCCACCATTCACACTCGGTGAATTTAAAGTGGCTTAAACCATTCCTAAAATATATTCATCTGCTTAGAATAGGAATGCTGAGTCAATTTTGCTTGTGTTTTTTTCTCATTTGGTATAAAGTTACCACTGTAAGCCTCATAGACACTGTACTCACCATGCAGTAAAGAGGCAAGACCACAGCCCTGATCTAGCACTGACATTATGAATTATATATATTCCATTATACCTACATTAATTTCAAAACCTTGTTTAATTAAGGTGAAATTTAGCACTCCTTTACTTGTATTTGTTGAGTACTAGTAGTTTGAAGAATTAACCTAATGAAGTTTAGCTCAAAAGAAGAGCAGAAGCCTTCGACTCAAAGTACTAGGAAAGATCTTGTTTCTTTAAGTTTACTTGATGAAACATAGATTCCATTAAAAATATTAACGACCCTAAGAAATTCTTGCTTAGAAAAAAACTCAATGACTGCAATCCAAGAAATTATTACCAAGTGTCAGTAGCTCACTTAGGAACATCATGAGCGAGGTTTCTCTGAGACTGCTAGATAGCTTTCATGCAGACTCACAGCCAAAACTATGATTAAAAAAATTCACTAGTAACACTTCTCTTGAATCATTATATGATACCATTATTTTCAAAGTATTAATTTTATTTCAACTGAAAATATTAGAATTTGATGATGAAAAAATAAAAAACATCAACAAGCTTCAGATATTCTCTTTATATACTAATTTGGAAAAGACTTTTTTTTCTCTTTTCCCTGGAAACACCCATTCTGCTGAGAAAACAATTTTGCATCAAAACTTTCCTGACAAAAAAGAAACATTTTCTAAAGTAAACTATTATAAAATAGGTTTTATAGTTTTTTAATAGGTTTTTTAGGGAAAAAATAATCATATTTACTATCAATAGGATAGTAAGCTAGTAAGAAATGAAATTACAAGCATCTTGTCAATATGTAGTCAGGTAAGAAGAATAGGGTGAGAAAAATAATTGCAAAAGCATACATGTATAAAACACATTTTTTAAACAAGGAATAGCTGCATTATTTGTTCTTATTGATTGTTGCAGCTTGCCTCTTTATGAGTTGTTGAATGACAACTTAATTTGCAAGTGGGAGAGCAAAGTGTATAATGTGATAATTTATCTCCAAATGAAGACAGAGAAGCAGTATACACAAAATGAATCAACCCCCTTTACAGACCTATTTTTAAAAGTCTCACAGTAAAAAGTACTCTAGTATATTTTTAAAACAGTTGTAGCTGGCTGAAATTAATTTCTCTTGTCCCCTTAATAGCCTTTTTACGTGGGAAACTAATGCACCATTTGAATTTACCATTTGGTAGGGCAGCATATGGTTGTGTTTAAGTTTGAAAGGAGAAAGGGGTACTTTAATAGGCAAGTCTAATGGTGCTACTGGTTTTTAAGCGTCAGAATGATCTACATAGCCTCCTAAAGTGAGCCTACATAACATGGTATTCAAAGACATGTTGTGTTTTGTTAATTTTTTTTCAATAACACAGAACAAGAACACAATAGCTCCAGTAAATCAAACTAAAATGAGTGATTAAATACTTGACTTAATACTGTACATTAATTTTAGTTCAGATGTTCCTTGCTTTGTTGTATAATACAATTGCATGCAAGGCTACATAATTTGCATGCTACAGCAAGGTACACTGTAAAAATAATCTTAAATTATCAAGACCTGAAAGGGAACAATTGTTAGGATACAGTGTCCATATATCAAAGACAAGCCTTTAGTGAGGTTGATCCTTGATTCTTATTTAGGAGGATGTACTTTGTATCCTTATTAGTTCTTCCTTTTTTTTCAATTGCAGGGGCATTCCTTCAGGTTTCTGGAGGCTTAGCCATTACTGCTCTTCCTGCAAACTCTCAGTAACCTCTTACTTAGCAAATTTAAAATTTTCCTGCATCTATCTCAAAACTACAGATGTACTGTATCACATCCTTCCAAAGGATTCAGAGCTAAAAGAAGAATTTCATTCTAAATTACTGCTTTAAAGTACTGTAGATCTACCCATCTCTCTGCAGGGTGTTGCTATCTTCATTCAAGTGATTATTCCACCTCTCCAGGCTTTTAACTTGGTTGCTAGTTGTTCATTGCTCCATCTGAAAGCCACAGCTGCTTTAGAAGCCAGGTAAACAGTTCAGAGGTAAACATATAATGCATTAATGACATAAAATTAAAACAAAAATGGCTGATGAAGATAGTTGTTGTGGTCTTTCCAAGATTGTTGTGGTCATCTCATCACATGAAGTCTGTCTCATACCTATAGTTTTGCCTCCCCGTGGTCCTGTTGCTGCTGCGCATGGCTAATATGAGCAGGCCATAACAGCAAACACAGCAGCCATGAGGAAGATTTGAAAGGAACCTGATCTGCACTTTTTCTAAGTCATCTAAGTCCCTTTTACAGTGGATCTCTTTTAAGGTGTATCTTGCCTTTTCCCACTGCTGAAAAAGCTGTTACATCAAAGCTTCCTTCCTTTGAGAGAATGGAAGGGCTTCTCTCTTCAGCACCTTGAAGAGCTGCAGCCTTCCACTTGCCACCTCAGCAAGATCCTAGAGATATTCAAGATGCAACCAAAAGGCAAATGCATTGGGCTGGTAAGCTGAGAAGAAGTGAGACCTTTTGATACAATCTCAAGGCATGAAAAAATAAGTTAGTACACATTCACTTATCTCCTTGTGCAGAAGAAAAATCTCACTGAGTGCCAGGGATGAGTATGGTGACCAGCTCAGCATGATGGTGCAATCTGAAAATAATGGACAATCATGGAGTGTGTGTAAACACTGAGGAAAGTATTAGAAAGATAGATATATAGAGAAATTACTAGAGGAGTACATGTTTTGAATGTTTACTAGGCCATGTAAATCTTAACTTCCTGTTCATGTTTTCCTGTTCTCTTTTTAATCCTCTCAAAGGGTTTCAGCAATTTCCACAGTAGTGATTCCACCACTTTTTTTTCAATTGGTGCTCAGCAATTTACAGACCAAGAAGAAGGTCTTTGATTTTTGGAGGTCTCCAGGTCCTACTGTGCTTAATAGGAACTATGGGGTGCTGAGACTATCTCTAAATCAGCCCTAAAGTGGAATGTCCATTGCTCAATAAAATATTAAAATTCTGTGATTGGAACATAAATGGTAGGATGAGATTCAGCTCCTCCAATCAAACAACACAGACTTTTAGAATTCATCCATAACTATGCATAGACATTCTTAGATGTTTGTTGCACAATTTATCTATGTTTGTGTTATAACAATTAAAAGAAATATTATATAGCAGTGAAGATTATTTAACCTATTTCATGGAAGAAGCTACATTCCTGTAGAGATGCAGCCAAATTGGCTAAAAGAAAATTCTCTCATTACCTTGTTTTCAGTTCTTCTTGCTTGAGAAACTTTCTTTGTTCTCATCAATGAGGCTTTGAAATGAGACTAAGGGGAAAGAAGCTGTCTGGCATAGAAACCTCTCTTACATGCCACCCCAAGTCTTCGTAGCAGAATTTTTAAAGACAGCTGCAGGCTTAGGAGTCAACAGTGTAGTGAATGGTTTCATATGGATACCAGACATTCAAAATACCATAAATATAAAACCATTCAGGATTTTACCTTGAATTAGTCTTTTTATAAAACTTAGTTCGTATGACTTTTGCCAATTTGAATCTTTCCACCTTTCAGCCTCTTGAGATGCATTATATAATTGTCTGCACTGGTATTTATTGTGTCTTCTAATTTAATAAACCCTGCATTTTTGATCAGCAGGCTACTTTTCTTCTCCCACATAAGTAATAAAAATTTTGTATGAGTCTATATTTGACAAAGATCCTTGTATCATGATTCTTCTAACCTTCTACACTGTTTATCTTTCATAATGTCTCAAAGAAGACATTTATGCTTCTCTCTACTGTGTATGGAAAAACAAATTGCTAATGCATATGAGTAAATACCTTAACTGACCTATATTTGGAAGGAGGGAACAAAAGAGCTAGAACTGGTTTCCCTCTTTTTCTGGCTTTAACAACTAAACATGCTCTTAACTTATGTGTATTTTTCAGTCCTAACTTCCCTGTACTCAGTTTTTAGTAAACTCACTGGACACCCTTTAGAATCTGTCTCCGTTTCTCTCATGTTTATGTATTAATCATTTTGTATGACAATGGGAAATATCTGAGCAACAATAAAAGCAGATGGTAAAACAACTATAGTAAGCATAAAGGACCAAATTCTTATCCAGTTATACTAATGAGCTGTGTGCTCCTGTCCAGCAGGACTCCTTTTTAGCTCAGTGTACTACCTAGAGACTTTAGCAAGAGAATAAATGATGTGAAGTTTACTCTTGATATATGTGAGCCTCTGTGGATTTAAGTGCAAGACACCTAGCAATAGAAAATAATGCCAGAGAGAACTGGCAGCACCTCAAAAGTCTCATTTGAATAGTGTCTGCTGAAGACAGGGCACAGACTCCATTCCCTGTGGCAAAACTCCTGGGAATTGAATGGCCCAGGCTAAAGCTGCCCTCCTCTGACAGAGTCTCTCAAGCAACCTGAGGCTAAAATGACCTGCCTCTCCAAGGACGTACCAGTTCCTCTGGGGAGCCAGGGATCTGTCTGATGGAGGAAAGTCATACCCCAGCAGGGGGGTCTGCATCCTCTCTCCTACACTGTAAGTTAAAATCCATCAGTCATTTTAAATGTATCATACACAGAGCTCTAGCCTACAGCATTTGAATAAACAGCATGATACTGGGTTTGTATTATTTTTTCTTTCATATACTAAATAGTCTCTCTTAAGCACTCCAATACTACAGTAATGGGCTCTAGATAATAACTTAAATAGAAAGAGTTAGTCTTTAACCATATTGTAGTGCTTGTTCTTACAATACTGCAGCACCATGGCATTTTACAGCAAAACATGAGGAAAAAAGTGATAATGAACAAATACGGTTGCATTGTGTCAGGAAACAACAGGCTAAATGCCAGTCTCCCAGTATTTCCAAGCAGTATCCTTGTATTTATAGTATTAGTTCAATCAACATTACTTTGCTTCATACTAAAATAATAACAAGAACAGAGCCGTTTGTTCAGCCTGACTGCTGGAAAAGGAAAATGACGTTGTGTGTAGAACTGCAGGAAATTATGTTGACTGATAACAAATATAATTATTTCCGAATTATTATGATTGTGTCGCAATTATCCTAGGAATGCAAAAGATTTTTTTTTTTCCCACTCCTCCCTTCCCCCTACAGCACAGCTCCTTATCTTCCCTCTTTGTTCTTACCTTCTGCAGCAGTTGCAACACTGGCACTGTGCCCCAGCACATAAAAGCTATAGTATTGTGGATTATCAGAGTTTTTGCCTGGAATAAGATGGATACAGAAACACTCTGTTTAACAAAAGCCCCACTTTATCTTTGCCCATTCTTCTTCTCCCTGCTCTTTGAAGCTTTGGTTGGATATATTGTGTCATGGGGCAGCATAAAGGGTAGCTACTTTCTAAGAGGGTTTACAGGCTGCAGAAACAGTTTGGTTTCCAGAAACAATAAGCATCAAACAGAAAACTATATCAGGTGTCACTGTAAGAAGGTTAGTGATTTGGGGATGAGGTGATCGTTGGTAGGAGGAAAAGGTTCATAAAATGGATTCTAACAGGAACAGAGTAGAATAAGGAACACTGAAGGTTATATCTGATGAGTTACATTATAGAGCAACTGAAGGGAAAGGAGATGGATTTTGAAAATTAGACCTAGATGAGGAGAGAAGCGCTGAAAAAAGTACTAAATTAGAATTGATTGACAACAGAGTGTTAAATAATATTGGAATAGGTTACCTGAAATGGGGGATAGCTCAGCTGCTGAATTCTGGCAATGCATGAATTAAACCACAGGAAACCCATTGGATGAGAAGTTAACACCAGCTGGGACTGCTCCAGCCATGTTGGTGGGGAAAAAAAAGATCACAACTTCAGTGGCTAAAATCCGCAGGCTACAGTGCAATAAGACCCCAGCCCATCTCGTTCAAACAAGCTTTTTAGCAGCACCGGAACTTTGGAAATACCTAAAGGTGAAGAAGTATCCAAAAAACATTGCTAAGGGTTTTAAACATTCATCTGCAGCAGCAAAGAAGAAATAGACAGGACAAGTTTACAGAGAATAACTACAGAGTATGTCAAAGCATAGCATTGACTTCTGTATGGAAAAGATCATTAGTAGCAGAGGGCAATGTTCCATGACATGGCAGTTCTAGCAGTCCCCAGCCACCCTTTTGTTGGGCTATGGGCCATAGGAGCCAGAGGATGGGAGGTAGGTTTGTTCATTCAATCTGTGTGCTGCAGAAGCTGGCTGAGAGCTGCTGGCACTGGAGGGTCAGTCACTCTCAGCCACGAAAAGTCATTCTGAAAAAGGCAGTCATGACTGTCTGCTTCACACAGTGTAACCAGTCACATCTCATCAGAGATGCCTAATGCTCTAATGATGTCTGCAGATCTTATTGACTGTGCACGAGTGAAAAGTCTGTTTCAGACAAGGAGACTTTTTCCCAAGCCCTAGCTCTAGACCAAACCTATTTAAACAGGGTTTAAACAAACTCAAGCTAATTATAGCAGAAGACTACTGTTTAAAAGAAGGCTGTTTTTATCCCAGACACTTGGGTGTAACATTTAAGCATTTTCTTTCCCAGCAAGGATCTAGTAGCCCTGGATTATAGCAGCAGCTCCTAATTGTGCTTTTCAACTTTGTGAATCTCTGATTAAACTAATCCTGCAAAAAGAGGGTTTCGGGCAAAGCATGAGGCACACATCCAACCACCAGCTCTCTGAGATCCCGCCTTTTGCTATATTTGTGTGGAATGTAAAATTGCTTTATAATATCTAGGCCAGAAGGCTACATCCCATAAAACCCCCATGTCTTACACTTCAAACTGTCATGTGGAAGGAAGCACATTCATACAGCACACAGACTGGTGGAATAGTAGACATTTGTATAGCTTTATTACATGAATCCATGTGGCCTCTGACCAGGCTTCACAGCTATTCCTCCACTTATAATGCTTTGGCTCAAAATGTTCTGGCAAACTCCTGCTTTTGCTTTCTTAACAAAAATACATGGTAAATCTGTAATTTTCTCCCTTGCCTTGATAACAGAATGAAGCCTACAGCATTGTTCTCAGTGTGCCCTGCTGCTTTGATCCTTTAGGATCACAGATATCAGGAACTGGAAGTGACCACAAAAGAGCATCTAGTCCAATCCTCCTGATGAAGCAGGGACAACTAGACCAGGTCACACAGGAAGGCATCCATGTGGGATTTTAATATCTCCAGAGAAGGAGACTCTGCACCCTCTGCAGGCAGCCTGTTCCAGTGTTCTGTCACCTTCACTGAGAATAAGTTTTTTTCTTATATTTCTGTGGAACTCCCTGTGTTCCAGCTTGCAACATTGTCCCTTGTCCTATCATTAGATGTTACTGAGAAGAACCTGACTTCATCATCCTGTCACTCTCCCTTCACATGTTTATAGACATTAATGATGTCACCCCTCTGCTTTTTCTTCTCCAAGCTAAAGAGACCCAGCTCCATCAGCCTTTCCTCATAAGGGAGATGCTCCAGTCCCTTCATCATCTTTGTTGCTCTGCACTCTTCAGCAGTTCCCTATCCTTTCTGAACTGAGGAGACCAGAACTGAACACAATACTCCAGATGGAGTCCCATGTTTTATAATATAAATACTTTGCAGCACAAGAAGAACATGGCATCTCCAGTACACATAAGCTATTAGAAGCCAAGGAATATGAAATATTCTGGAAGAAAGTGAAATATTCTGCAGAAAGTGAAGTATTAGAATTCTTAGCTACAATCTGACAGAGAAGAAATCACAAGGTCTTGTGCAGGGAAACTGCTTGTAAGCAACCTTCAAAGAGATGGGTCACCATGTCCTCAAGTAACAATGTCTTAAAATAATGAAAGTGGAAAAGAGTACATTTGAGACATCCAAAATCTGGAAGCTTATCTTTGGTAGATAAACTACTGTTACTAGCTACCTAATAAGCCAGCTAATGTTTAATTTCACTAACCTTGAGTGAAGGCCTGTGTAAGAGGTACAATCAGACAATAGATGCAAAGGAAGAGATAAGAAGAAATGTAAAAAGATTATCAAGGAGAAAGGCTAGTAGGGGATTTTGTCTGTTAAAAAAAAGAATTATGTTCTTAATGGGGAGAATTGGACATAAAAGGAAAGATACTAGAAGACACTAAAGAAGAGAGATCTGAGCTTTACAAACCGTGTAACGCAAAAGAACTCATTAATATATATTTAAGTATAAAAATATATACACATATACGCATTTTGCAGAGATATAGAAAGCTTGATCTTGAATCACATTCTAATCATACTTTCCCTTTCTGAAATCTGCATGCTTTGATGTCGGGAATTGGATAGCACTATTTGTGTTCTGTCTATTTATCTATACTACATAAAACTGAAGCATATATTATGCTACATCCAAGGCTTTGATACATAGGGATACTTCCTCTTTTAAATTATTATCATTCCTTTTTACTCATCAGGAGCCTCATCACAGTTACCTGGCTCTTCGAGATCAGATTTATGCAAAACATCTTTATGCTTTATATTGATATCTCAGGCAATTGAAAAGGGCTAAAGTGGGCCATCTGCCTGTGAGCACCTGGCTATAGTTTACTGAAAGGAGCAAAGTAGATAAAGAAACAGTCTTCTAGACCCCGTCAGAAGAGCCAAGAACAGGAGTGGGAAAAGGTTGGTCCAGGCTTCCTTCCTCAGCTGTGAAGGGTACTATGCAGTCAGCCAAGGCTGCATTACTGGCTAGTAATGAAAATTCTGAGCTATTGCAGCAAGTTTTGATGGATCTACTGTCTTTGAAGTAGATCACAAGCACAGGAAGTTTCTGTGCTCTTTTCAGGAAGCCCGGAGTTAGTATTTACTACTGCCTAGACATTTCCAAAGACTTAAAGATTCCACCAGTTAGTGGAAAACACTAGAAGTTTGGAGATTACTGGAATTTACAGCCCTAAGTGATCAGTCCATGAGGTGCAAAAAGAGAACAGAAGGAAAGAGATAAAATAGTGAACATCTTTGTTCAAACTCCATCAGCCATTTCTCGGTGGTGGGATCAGGGGGCAAAAAAGATTAAAAGGGCCAAAGGACCATTCAGTTTTATTTCCATTCAAGCTCAATGACATTTGTGCAACTGCAGAGGGTACTTCTGATCTTAGTACATGTTGCAATATATAAAAACATAGAGAATGTTATTTTGTATATATGTGTTCTTATATACATATATATGTACATAATTTTTATATACAACATTTTATATGCTGCATGCAACAAATGTAATGTAAAACATTATAATAATATCACTATTCACACACGTTTGTATTATAATAGTTACATAAAACAACATTGGTGTATGTAAAGACCAAGAATGGTATTATTATTAGAGTAAGTAGGATTTGGCTTGGTTTAATTTTTTTCATTTTAGACTGACGGACTATACAAAGAAAGGCTAACTACAAAGGACCCTGGAGGAATACAGAGTATGAGGGGCACTCAGTACATAGCACCATGAGTGTAAGAATACAAGCAGTTAAATCTGTGATTTTTTTTCTCTGGTTGAATTTTAACCTAGGTTAATTCCTTTATCTGGTTCAAAACCTAGCAAAAGGTGTGCACCCACATGAGAGGGTAGAGTGCATGGGGTGGGAATGAGCAGCCTTTGGAGGAACAGCTGCTTGCTTTGCTGGTTCTTATGCATGTGAGATTCTGGCCACAGTGGCAGTAGGAGGCATATGGGAGTGCTGCGTAGACAGGCTACAAAAATGCAGCTTCTGTTACAATACTGCTGCATACAACTGGAGCCATATGCACATATGAGGGCATTATAAATAATACATTCTTTAAATATTGTTACCAAAACAAACAGGGCATTGTTAAAACACCCTGCCAGCATCTCTTTCTTGTTTCCACTAAAAATATTGCTTGGATTTTCAAGCAGCAACTGTCAAGCTCATAAAGCAGAAGGCAAAGGTCTCAGACAGCTTGTTAAAAAGAAAACTTTAGTGGAAACTTCAGGGTAAAGCAAGTTTTAAAGCCTCACCTGCTCAAATCATCTTTTTCTTGTATTTCAGTGTGTTTTACTATTAGCCCACTGGCTAATAATAACTTCCTGTGTGCTTATTGGAAGATGGATGTGTTTTATTTGCCTGTTTAAGTCCTAGAAATCTGACGTATTTCAACCACATATGAAGATAAAATATATTGGTTGACGAGGTATGAACAGGTAGCAGTGAGGGGGCAGTCTGCTGGGATAAGACAATTATTCTTCCCACAAGGGAATATATCCAGTACCTTCCAAGTTTCCACAGGTGCTTAAAGTCATAATGAAGATAGATATTTCAATTTCTCCCAGTTTTAAGGATGGAAAAATAGAAGTATTATGGTTAAAGACCCTTCCTGGCATTTGTGAATTGGTTTTGGACAAAACCATTTAAAGCCCTTGCTTAAGCCCAAATCATCATAAATGGATATGCCAGTGGAGGGGGGTAATAAAAAAAGAAAAACCTTATTTAAATAAAACACTGTCCACAGAGGACAGAGGGGAAAGGCAGAGATGATGGTAAGATACTTATCATCCCTCTTTTCCTCGAATATGCTGTGAAACCTTGGATTTGGCCACTCAAAATACCACTGCCAGTATCCACTCCTCTGTACAGTGGAAAAGGGAGACAACAGAGGATTGATTCTCCTCCTTTCTCCTTGCTGCCTCTGCAGGTGGAGGGCAGAGGCATGCTAGCTGAGGACCAGAGTCCCCAGTCATAGCTGCTTTAGTATTGTTTATTTTTACTGTAGTGTGAACAGCAATGCCTCTTTGCCTATGAATTTATATGGTCCCTATCATTACTGCGACCCAGTTCCTCACAGTCTTAAACGCATTATTCTCACAACAGCACTGTCAGGGCAGTGCTATTACCCCATGTTGGAATAGGAAGATAAGATTCAAGGACTACTTAGGTCTGCATAAAGGCATGCAAACATCTCACTTCCACTGATTCCAGTGGCACTTAGACCTGTGTGTCCAGGCCTGAGCAGTCAGCCCAAAAACCTTGGTAACTGATGGAGATAGGAATCCAAGCCAGCTCTTGCCACCTCCTAGAATTTCTTTTTCCTGAGGAACAATCTGGTAAAACGTGGGAATCACACTGCATAACAAAGATGCTACCTGCCCTGAGGGGTAAATACTGCGGTCCCTTATTGCCGTGTAAATAATTTTGCAGAGCTAAAAATGGAACAACACTAAGGTAATGTAGAAGTGTGGAGTTAGAAGTTAATAATTTCTTCTCACAGCCTCAAAATATCTTTCTGAAGTTACGCCTCCTAGAGGCAACTTTTCCCCTGGTGGGAACCCTGGTAGGGGAGTCACATCTGAATGAAGGAGTTTTCCTGCTGTGGTGTGGATTTTTCCTGCCCAGGACAGTCTGTGATTGTGAATTTTCCTGCCTAACGATTACAGGATTTGTTTTTTTAATTGGTTTCTGTATATTAATTGGATCTGAAAAGCTGAGGTATTTATCTTTGTAAAGCAGTTCTGAATGCTGAATAACCAACTATTTTTCATAAGGACTTTAACTATACAGTCTGAAAGGGAATGCAGATTTATACAATAAATACAACTGCTCTAAAAGAGATGAGATTTATCTTAGCAACTGGTGAAATCTCTGTGGGATTCATCCCCAGTCCCAGCCTATCAGTCAGTGAATCTCTCTTCTGAGGCTTAAATGCAATAACGCGTAGTCTTTTATAAATTATAAAGTTTTATTCTGTTAGAGACATGAGGAATTCCTTCAAGTGAGAGGTTTTATCCCTTATTGGATAGCATTAATACGAGTAATATTAATGATTTATTTAACATCTTAATCAGGATGGTATCCGAATTACAGGGCATGTCCTGGAACTTAAATGGGCAAGGGTAAGGGCAGCTTTTGATGACAAGGCTAACACAATCTTTCGACTCGAGCGATAGATAAATAAATATATAAAAATCTTACCAAGAAACAGCAGAATCTTAACAATTGCCGAGCCAGCAGGACGGCTGGAATCATCGCGAGTTCACCCTTTATGGCCCAGGAAAAATACATTGTTAAGCAATTTTGTTGTTCCTATCAGCAGACCTTGAAGTGGAAATTAACGAGTGGTGGTATTCTCTCACACCCAATCCCCCGTACATTTGCATTCATTTGCATATGAATGCCCAGCTAATTGTTTTGAAGTAACAATTAAGAGAACAATAGAGGAAAGAAAAGGGACTCCAGGCAGCAACTGACACCTGGGAGTCTGTATTAAGAAAAGCTTTTACATATTTGAATTAAAAATAGACAAAGGAACAGAAACAGGCAGGCATAAAATTCATTACTGAAAAAAAGTAGCAGAGTACATCCATGCACGCTATCACACTCCAGAATGTTTCGCGCTCATCCAGCCAAGAGATGTACAATACGCTGGATGGTAGATGAGGTTTTTCCCTTCTTGTGTGTATTTTATAAAAAGGTTGCTTCCTCTCATTCCCTGTACTTCTAAACTAGAGTTTGAGTTCAGAAGGAATGGAGTATTTTGCCCATTTGGCTTCAGTTTCTAAGTGGATTAGCCTTTCCTGAAAAGTTCAGGTACTCACGGACACAGCAGTGCCTTTAAACCTGCGGTTAGAACTGAATCCATTGGAATGTGATAATAGGGGTTTCATTTCTGTTATAGCACCATCGGTGCCATCTGAAATTATTGCTCAGGCTGGATTTCCAGTAGGGATCCAATTACCCGATTGTCTATGCAATGTGTTTTGTTAGACTCACTCCTCCCTCCTGGTAATGATGATGTAGCTCTTTTTATCTGGAGCAATTGCCGCTGTTAACTGCATGACTGGCAAAAGCTCAGGCACTGCTGTCCCCTCCTGCAAAGAGAACTGTGGGCTTGGGAAGTAGACTAGAAATGGGGCTAGGTACAGTTTCACTCGGTAATAACCCCTGCTACTAAAGAGACTTTATTGACTCCAAATTACTGATCACTAAAAGCAGTTTTGTACCCAGTCTGAGCCCTCCTGTAGAGACGAATGCCGGCACATAGCAGAAGGAAAGGAAGGTTGAGGGCATGAGAAAGGCCACATGGCCCATAGAAGTGGGAGGCAGTGGGTTGGAGGCAGGAGAATGGTACAAAGCTTGGTGGGAAGGAACAGATACATTTAGGCTCTTGAAAAAAGATGGGAGCTCATCCTAGAGGTTGCTTTCACAAGACAGTGTTTTTTAACCTAAAAACTCCTTCAAAAATATTTACTTTTGTGTATGAGAAGGCAAATTGCTTATTTCAGGATTTAAAAAAAAAAAAAAAGGACAAGTTCACTAGTAACACCCAGGCTCATGAAGTTATGATCCCACCTGGACCATAACCTGAAAAGGATGCCTAGGAGATACTCTTACTGAAAAGATGAAAACTGTAACATGACCGTAAATTACATTTCTTGAAATGCAAAATGCTAGCCCTGGGATAGCTACAGATAATAGCATCTTGTTTCACTGATATTCAGGGGCAGCAAAATGCCCCAAAATGCACCATGTCTTTATAAAGTCAAAGGTCTTATTCTTCAGAGCAATCAAAACTTACTATCTTGCAACTAAATAGTGTACAATAGTGTACAATTACTGGAGTAGGCTATCTATCTTCTTGATTGTTCTTTCTTGCGTATCTGTGACTTCTGGTTTATTTTGTTATGTGCATACATTATATAACTCTATGTGTCACACCATAGGTAAGATATGTGAATGCAGAACACTGTATTTAAAGATTATCCTAATCCTGGGATTAAATATTCACATGTTCTTCAGCATTGTTATGCTCGTAAATTGCCAGAAAAATAAATGTCATATCTATATATGACCTCAATGGATTTTCTCTTTCTTGGTCACTAAGGCAAGTAAGATAGAATCACAGAAAGACCAATAGAACTTGCACTATAAAGGATTCAAAAATATGGAATAATCCATCTCTACATTATTTGTTGAAATGCTGTACAGTGAGGTGTTTCTTTTTCTTCCTGTTGTTTTGCTTCCATTTTTCCATTCTTTCCATGTACTTCTAATACATTAAATAGAATATTATGGATTGAAAAATAAAGGTCTCTGTTATGGATGAATTATATTTTTCCATCAAGTTGTCTGAAGGTTAGACAGTCAACACCTACAAATTACACAGATGTGTCATATTCCTAAATGAATTGTATTATGCTGGCACCTATGAATACTAAAAGAGATCTGCCACAAATCTCAGTATAAAATGCACCCCTCTGATTCACCTGGGAGCACTGAATGCAAGACCATTCTGCCACTCTAGAGAGCAACAGCATGTCATGGGTGATGTTTCTTAGCAATTAGTTGTATTTGGTCTCCGTTATTTATCACTTTGTTGAATTACCAGCTCTCTTTCCAAATGTGCAAATAAAGGAGTCACTAAGCATTACTGACATTATTGCTCTGCTCTCTTATTAGAAGTCATCCACATGTCTGCTGTGGGAAACAAGGAGTGAGGGAGGAATGCAATAGCAAGAATGGGGAAGACTACACAGTTTGAAGGCAACTGTTGCCTCAAAACGTAGTGCTGAATGTATGCTTTTAAAAGGTCCCCTTGAAATATAATCCCCTATCAGCTTCTGTGAACAATGTGGTGGGAAGGAGAGAATTATTTACCATTTTATAGCAGCAACGAATGAAAACACATAGTGCAAGGGAATCATCTCTGGACCTCTTGGTTGAAGAGCTGAGGCGTCTGGCAGGGTGTTGATCAGCCAAGACCACAATGGGGACAAAGGGAAGAGAGTAGCTTCCACAGTCATTTTCCTGCGAGCCTGATGACAGTGTAAAAAGTTTGCAACAATGCCACAGACATTGGCTGTTTGGACTGATCTAGTGAATGAAAGATGACAGAACACTGAGATGTGACTCAGCGGCTTGTCTTGATGTTATGGGAAGGTAAGATGATGAATGGCTTGAAACAAATATTTTAAGGTTATTTCCCGAGTTAGGTGAGTACTGGAAAATTTGGAAGTGGCAGAGTTTTAAGGGTGTTAGAAAGAAGGATTTTGTAAATTGACCAAGCAGAATGAGACTAATGCTTAGTCAGGGCAGAAGGAATGTGAATATAGATTAAACTGTTATTCGGTGTCTAGCACAGCTGGGACCAAACCTTTAGGCTCTCCCATAATGTGGACAATAAGTAGTAATAATAGCTTACCTTAGAACACATCATACCGTAAAGTGTTAGTTTTAAAACACATGATGACAGTATGAGTAGAATTTCTCCTAATACATAGTAATTTCAGAATAGTATGCACTTATGTGATATTTTTTTGCAATTTTAACTTGTTAATTCAGTATTCAGCTTACTGAAAGCTAAGATAAGGTGCCACAAGTTGTAATTTTGTGGTGGACCTGGTGAAAAGTAGATTCAACTTTCAACATTAAACTCCAAAGTCAGTACAGTAGTAAAGTAATTAGGAAGTATACATGAAAGCTGAAATAAAAGAATACCCAGTAGGACAGTGTTAATGCATATGGTTCTATAGTAGAAATACATAAAGAAGGATTGTACACTAGATAGTCCAAAGAGATTCTATTCATTCTACCATGAACAAGAATTGTAATTGCTACAAACCACTGCAAAATGTACACCTAGTCAGAGATCACGTTGTAGAACAAAGAGGACAAAGATAATGAAGTGTGGTCAAATTGTAGAACCCACCCTGCAAGGCTTCGATTAGGGCACCTGCTAATTCTTTAATCTTTAATTGTGCATGTGTAAGGTGTGTGGTCTGCCAAAACAATTCAAAGTTGCATTTTCTTCTGTGTGAATGTGTGAATCAATATTAGTGATTGAGTAAGACAAGCTCATCTGTTCACTCTGTCTTGAAACATGACTTATGTGTTGAGACTACATCTAGTGGGAGGGCATCTGAACTACTTATAGCCAAATGAGTGAGAGCTTGCCAAACAGGTTTTCTGATCTGTAACAGAAGCATCTGGACAAGTGTTAGTGCTGAAACTGTCATTTAGTTTGGGATCAAAGGGGACTGCTTTAACCATAGCTTCTGCTGTTTTGTTTGCCTAAGATGAGTTGTGAAAATAGCCTGTGTCTTCTTGTGGAGCCGTGGAAGCAACAGTTTCATGTTTTGAGCGAATCATTTCTAGACTCCTACAAGTTCCTGCTTGTATATTTCAAAGCAAAAGGAGGCTATAACACAAGACTTGAAGGCCAAAGGTCATGAAGATGATATTTCCTGCTCTTACTCAAACCGATTTCTGTTCAACACTGTTTATTCCAGCACTCCATATTCCACAGGTAAATATGCAATGGTGCAAAGCAAAGGCTCAGCCAGCCTCTGAACAGATCTTGTAACCATTTCAGGTTCTTAGATTTTGAAGAACACTTGTTTCCTTCTGGCTGATGGATGCTGCTCACTTTTTGCTTTGCTAAACCAAAGCTGCGCCCTGATTTCCATAAAGAGAACACAGAGGCATTCCCCCAGAATCAAAGAGAAAGGTATGTCAAACTCAGAAATTGAGAGTGTATGAGCAAGATAAGAACTAAAAAACTTCATTAGTTATAATAGATTAAATCTTTTAATACAGCATATGAAAATCTTAGTCAACATATATTTATTGACATTTTTTTTCCTATTCCATTTACATGTGTAAGGTCATCCACTTGAATGATGGCACATGGAAGAATCTGTCCTCTGAAGGCATGTTTTCTACTAGTGATGCTGGTGTGGTTTCTTTTTTTGCTTAGAAAAGAAGACATGACTGATGATTCTGAATTAAATGTAACCCAGTGAGCTGTCAGTGACAGATATGCATTACGTGCACTAGTACTGGTCCAGATGTCATTGCTACACTCTAGTATTCTCCCTTTAGCAGCTTACAGCCCATAATTAAGGTTTAACTTTTTTTTAACGCTTTCTGATCCCAAAGACATGTAATGTGGTGAGTTTTTTGTATAATAAAGTTAGTTACTTGCGAAGAAAGAAGGTATAGTGACACATACTCACAAGTAAGCAATAATTTTGAAAAAAACCATCATTTCTTCACAAATGGAAACCGTAATTTTGAGTAAAACAAAAAAGAGAAAAGAATGCCACCTGCTAAGACATGATAGATTGTCATTTGTTTTCTCCTCAGAATGTTTATGTGGAAAAAATCTAAGAGCAATCTATAGCCACTAGTGCTACACTCTGGCTGCATCCACTTCTGTTCTAGCTACTTTCTTCACCTCTTTTTTTTAACCCAGTTTCTTAATTCAATGGCATTAACCCCTACATTTCCCAAGCTGCATGCAGCATTCTAACAACATGACTCCCACTGACTTAAATGAATCTTGATGCTGAAGATTATGTAGTTGACTGATGGCTGTAGTCTACGTGTACGGTCTGCAGTCACAGATCATTACACTGCCTTGTCTTTCTTGCAAGCTATAAGCAGTAGCTACAGTCTCTAGGCAATCAACTTAATTTGCAATGGGTTTAACACAAAATATCATGAAGCTGAAAGAATGCATTATGATTCACCACCCTACACTGAAAGGAGAAGGCTTGATTTGATATTATCTGATCAGAGCAAAACTACCTTTCCTCAAGAAAAAAGTTGTACTTCTTTTTTTGCTTTTTATTTGAAGTAAAGCTGAACTTTTTTGCCAGCACAGCTCACTAGGTCACCAGCAAATTCCTCTTTATGTAATAGCATGCTAATATTTGTCAGTTTAAAAATTTTCAACTGAAATCTAACCCATTATAGAAAAATAATGCCTTAAGAGAAAATGTATCAGAGTTATATGGGTCTTTTCCACTCAAAACCAGTTAAGAGAATGGTGTTAAATGCTTTGTTTTCCCGCCTCCACAGTCACCTTGGAGAAGCATGGAGAAGCAACGGGTACCTCTGGAAAACAGCCCCATATAGACAGACAGACAGAAAAAGCCTGACTCTCCTGGGACTCTGGGAGAGTGCTGTACAAAAATGATGGTCCTTCCCTTTCTCTTTCCTTCATGTGGCCTAGTTTTTTCTGCTATGGTCTTGTAAAGAATGTATGGTTGGCAGCAGTCTCTTGTCTTCTTTGCTCTCCAAGGAAACAGCTTCTGACAGGTGAGGGAAAGTTGCAAGCAGTGAATGAGGACTGTAGTCATCTGGAGCTGGTGCATTAAATGCAAAAGGATGAAGCCAGAACCAGTGTCCTGCTTGATCTTGACACTTTATTCCTGCAGATTTGTATGGTGCTATTAGATTAGAATAGAGTTGAATTTTGTATTTGCCCTTCTTTTCTCAAATAATTAATCATCATTCTTGAGATTATAGTTGGAATCTGTTGCTTTTATCACATTAAATTCACTGGCTGTTATAAAACTTGAAGTGTAACAAGCAACTTTTTCTTGTGCAGCAGTATTAACAAATTACTTATTTTTTAAATGAGTATTGTAAAGAAGTTAGCAAATAAGTGCTATTATTCCTTCTAACAAATGCTTGTGTGAGAAGTTTATGTTTCTGTTGTGTGAAAGAGAAAGGTCTTTAATTGGGATATCTCACCAAAGTATTGCAAGGATGCAAATATGGGCATATCCTCAATGCACAAAGTGCTAATTCATGTGATTTGTATATAAATAGTGAGTAATGATTATAATAAGCTGCTAATGAGAATGTGATTAAACTTTGCTCATGTAAATAGTATTACATAGCTAATTGGATGCTATTTAATCAATAACATCTAGACATATTCACAAAAAAAAGTATCCGCTGGTATGTATATGTATGGTGTGCATGCATGTCCAGTCTTAACACATTTCAGAGCACTCTGGTCATTAGAGTGCATCAGGCTGCACCATGATAGGTAAGTGCAATTACACACAGCCATTTTGCATACACACATTTTAGAGCTTTTATAAGTTGGGCATGACGCAAGTGTAAGAAACTGAAGTTCACACATGAAGTCTGTGATGCAGGAGGGAACTGAAACCATCACTCCTGTTTCTCTGGATGCGCCTCTAGTCCCTTAAGAACCTTTCAGTCTGGGAGATGTCTAGAAAGATTTATAAAATTTTAATATTTATAAATCTATAAATTGAGTTTAGATTTTGTATAGTGTAATTTTTTTCAACTGTTCTAAAAGTTATCTTGTTTCTAATGATTGAGAAACATAAGACAATATTCTTACCAGTAGGGGTAAGTAGCTGTTGAAATTGATTATCAATTAGAAAATGAGTGAGAGTGTTTTATCCAAAACCATGTAAAGACCAAATTTGTCTTGATTGCTTTTAAGGAAAAAAAATAAGAAAAGAAAGACAAACACAACAAACTTTCTGTTCAGTTAGTTTAAATGTGTGCTTGGATCAATTTACCTGCCTCCTCAGCTGCTTTTCTGGGCATCACACCTTCATTTTTGCCTCTGGTGTCTCAGGGCTACACTCCAGTCATTTGACTGCCTTCAGCATTGCCATTCTATGGTGTTCTGTTATGTCTAGGCAGAAGTCCACCTTGTGCTCAAAAAACTCCTTTCATTGCAGGAAGTGGAATTCATTTTAAATCAAATGAATCACTTCTCTGTGTCTGTCCGGGCTCTGTTACCTCAGGCTTTGTGAAAGGCCACTTTGCCTTCTCCTGAGGTATCATGTTGCATAAATACCTTAGCATCATAATAATGCTAAATAAATAATTGTATGAATATGACTATAATAAATATAGCTTTTAGTTTTTATTTATGCTTTCAAGTACCCAATTTGTGTTCTCCTGCAAGTGCTAGGTTGCATTACTGATGGCTGTCCTAAGGGTTCAGAGGTATCTGAAGAGCACGTGCTGCATGATGCAACTTATTGAAAATTATACAATTTCTTCATGTCTGTCAGCCTAGGCATCTTCTTACAGTTCTCAGACTCCTTGAAAAGAACATAAGAAAACATGGTAGAAGACAAATTTGATTCTTTCCACCTTAGTTCATCTTCTGGCCTTTGTAGTTTCGTATTCTGTTGATAGATAGCATTTATTAAAAAGATGCTTCAGTTTGACTTCATGGACCCAGACTGCCTCACCAACTCCTTCTTATATGACAATCATGCCATAAACTGAGCTCTTTACATTTAAAAGTGAATTTTCAATCCATGTTAGGGCTAGCTTGATGCTCAAATGCCCAAAACACCTGCCAATAGCTATGGCAAAGATTGTCAAGAATCTAGATGGGTCACTAGCTTAACATGCCAGAATCCTTTCTTGATGTCTTAAGCAGTTTAACTAAGAATAAATCACAGTAACCCGTCTCTAGTAAGTGGCTATGGATACTGACTTCTCCCAAGAGCTCTGCTCAGTGGTTTTGGCTCAGAGCAGATACTTGGTTTACCTGGAGACTTTCTAACTACTTTTCAGTTGCTGATTCACTCTGTGCTAGTTTCAATGAGCATAATAATACCTCTTGGTTGCAAACTTATCAATTCCTCCTCGGGCAGCCTCATCACAGCTAATGGTACTTTGCATTTCAGTAGTTCCCCATGCTGAAAATAGCGACACTTTTCTACTGTGACTTTGCCTTCAGGGCGTCCAGTCCTTGAAATGTGTCCTGGGGTTTAAATTCTTCACAGATCCCAAGACAAATGGACGTTGTAAGTCTGTCTTGTGATGAGCTTCGTGACTTCCTCTGCCTTGCTCCTCAGCAGCCACCGGTATCCCTTTGTGTCAATAGCTGTACCTCGAAGAAATAATGTTGCCCTTTTCAGGAGCTTTCTTACTGACTCTGCATGTGTCCAGTGGCTTTAGGAGGCTTTTGCTAAATAACTTCAGTCCTTTGTTACGTTCATGAAGTTCGACATTAGCACTTGAATGTGGTACTGCAGCTGTACCGCTTGTTGGCTCTGCAATTCGGCTGAACTATAGAGCAGCAATATGCTGGTGAATATTTTGCAGCCTGACCAATATGACAGCTTTCAGCTGCAGCCTTCTTCTTTGCTGTATTTATACATTTGAATCAGGATGTACCTTCGAATTTGCCGAAGTCACTTTGCAAAGACAGCCTTCTCTGTATTGGAAATCATTGTTCTCAGTCACTGCATGAACTGCCATTTTAATTTTCTCAGGTAACTGTGAGATTAGAACACAACTTCTTCCCAATTCTCTTGAATGACTGCCCATAAGGCTAAGCATTTGTGTGTTTTGAGTCACTTTACAAACAATATATGCTGCCTTTATATACTTGCACGCTATATACTTACTGGTTTTTTTCTTTTGAGATTATTCAAATGTATATGCTTGTGCTATGCAAACAGCTGGCACTGATTTTGTGCTGGGCATTTCAGCAGTCCATGCTCTTCAGAAAAAGTCCTTTAGGCTTCAGATTTTATTCTCCCACCACTGTCTCCCAATCACTCATGCTGCAGGAGGAGGATCTTGTTTTTACCTACAGAGACATTTTTTCCTTCCCAGCTGCAGATCTGGAGTTCCAAACCCTTCTATATGAATGTTAGTCTTCCTTGAAGTTTCTTAGAGTCAGATGAAGCTCTACATACAGGAATTATATTATCTAAAATTTAGTTGCCTATAAAATTATCTATAAAATTTACTACTGGGTCACCACTGATTTATTTTTCCAGTGAGGCAATGTTATTCGAAAATGCTCTGGGTGGACTCTCTGTTCTCATTTCTAGTGTTTTCAGTCTCACGCAAGGGGTTTTGTAGAGAGCAGTGATTTTGTGGGATGACAATTCTAGTGCTACTTCAGTGCTGTCTCTTCAGTTTGCTTTTTAGCTGATGCTTGCCTGCAAACCAGACAGTTTCTTGCTGTGAGACTCAGTGGCCTGTCTGTTGCCAATGTGTCTCACGTACTGCCTACTGAGCCAAAACATGAGGAGCTTCCATGTTTTATTCCTTTCCTGCATCACCATGATAAGTTGGGTCCACAGAGATGCTGCAAACACAACCAGCGCTCCAGTCTGGGTGGCCTTGTGGAATCTCACAATTCTTCACACCAAATGCTTTAAGTCTTTCCCCTCAGGACCATCACATTTACCACAAGCAGATGCTGACAAGTAGATTTGTCTGTAATGCTGCCCCAAATATAGTTATTTTAATTGGCAGATGAGTAATGCCTAGAAGATCCAATAGTATCAAAACGCAAGTACCAGAGTGGAGGGAGCAGAAATCTTTTTTACAACTCTAGCTGCAAAGAAGCTGTAAGGAAGCTAAGAAAAGAGACTTGCTTTAGTCACACTCACAAGAAGGTCAGAGTGTGTGCATATTTATGCCTATCAGTTTCTGTCTCTCTGCTAATAACTCCTGACCTCATTAGATGATTTCAGCCAAATTTGACTGAAGGGTACCTTTACCCTTCATTCTCTAAAATCATTAAATCCGCATTTTATTAACAATTAATTTCTATAATTAGGTGATAACAACTGATATAATACATTGGTAAGTTTTATGAAGTTATATAACCACACAAAAGAAAACTCAATGCAAGTGCTTCCCATATGAGAAAGAAAAACTGTCCTGCAAGCATGCCGTGTGAGCAAGCGTATCCCTTACATGCCTTAGAGATACAGACAAATGTACATGGGAGATACAGTTTCTAAATTATAAAGATTTTTTAATATCTGTAATTAAGGCAAGATAAAAACTGATGGAAAAGCAGATTTCTTTAGTTACAGGACTTGCAGAAGTATTGTTAAAATGCTGTCTTCTTAATTTCAGTGCACTTTCCAGATTTATGTACATGAGGAGCTGTGAACTGCTTGGACAAGTTAACATATTAGTGATCATACACAGCTGCTAATGATGTAGAAGAGACAAGCACCACCATCAGAGCATGTAAACCCTAATTGCCGATTCAGCTGAAGAACTGCGGTATTATGTCAGCAGTCTTCAGTCCATTGTAGAGCATCTGCGAAAGGATTCAAGATGTCTGGTTGCCTAACAGGGAGGAGATGCAATGACATGAAATATCTTTTTCAGTGCTCTTTTACTTCTCTTCCCACTGACTGTAACTAACTGACATAAAATCAAAGGGTTTTTATTTATGCCAAAGACTTTTTGTCTACTAAGGCTGTTAAACCATGCTGAATGTCAGTGCAACTTCACTCATCTTTTAATACAATGTCATTCTCTAGATAAGGTTACTCCTCTACCGGTATTTGCAGTGGATAGTAATCCTCGGTAACTCATCTCATATAAAACTAGACTGTGAATGGAACATATTTAATACAAAAAAATCTGTCCTTGCATCTGAAAGTATATTTGATGATGAGATTCCTGCTATCTGTTTTGAAGAATGAGACGTGGTATAAACAGCTACACTGACCACCTATTTCAGCTTGGCTGCTGAGTCTGCTCTGATTTTCCATTCTTTCTTTCGGAGTAATATACAGGACTTTAACCTTCATCATATGTTGATGTCGGTACTTCTCATGGTAATTAAGTGACCTTCCAGAACATTGATCAAAACTTTCAGGTGGAGAGATTAGTTCTGAGAGGTGTGAGCTGCTGTGTTCATCCCAATCGATGTTAACCCTGAAGCCTTACAGACAGTTTACACTTCAGTCTCATTAACTATTTCACTGCTGGTCAATTTGAATGAAAAATCTTGCTAAATGATTAATCCCATACCTCAGCTCTCCCAAATGACTTGTGTATCCCAGACCCGCCAATTCCCTCTTACTTACAGCCTCTGTAATGCAAAAGTTTGTTACTCGGACAGGA
This sequence comes from Turnix velox, assembly GCA_013400935.1. Lineage (NCBI taxonomy): Eukaryota > Metazoa > Chordata > Aves > Charadriiformes > Turnicidae > Turnix > Turnix velox. The sequence goes on from VZTY01003317.1 coordinate 30,808, forward strand.
ATCCATGCCACACATAAAACTCTGGTAAAAAAGGCATAATAAATTAAATCTCTTAGCAAAATAAATACGGAGGGGGAGGCGAGGGGGATGTGCTCTACTGATGTTATTATTCCTGCTTATACTTAATTCAAGAAGTACCTTTCTTAAGTGTAAGGGAAGATGTTGCAGAAGTTCCTGGCTTACTTCACAGGAAGGGGAGAGAAGCCAGTTGTGCTGCAGCCAGTGTGGGTCCAGCTAGAAAAAGCATGACCCCTCGTTTTAGCCAAGTAGATTAGCACCAGGATAGAGGTAAATCACTTTTACATTTAATTCATTTTTGCAGCTATTCAGAAAATCAAGAAGGTGATTGTTTATATTTCTGGTGCTGAGCATATTTCACTCTTGGAAATACTCAGCACTTCATAGCAGTGGCCCCTCTGTTACTTTTTGTCCCTAGTGTATAAAAGCTTGTCTCTATTTGCAAGTTGTGTCAGGGTAAAGTGAAGAGGAATGTGAAGCATCTGAAACAGCTCCTCATGTAACCCCTCTTACTTAGTAACACTTTTCCACTGCAGATAAAACAACCTCCAGAGCTGTTTCTCAGCAGCTCTGGGGTGTCCCCCTCTCTGATCCACTTGAAGCCTGAGCCACCCAAGTGCAGAGTGATCCAAGTGCAAATACCCGGGGCAAAGTCATCAGAGTGTGTGTGGTGGTGCTCAGTCCACCACCACCCCAGCTAGGGTGTGGGGGAGAGGGTGTTTCCAGGGAAACGACTTGACAGTAACCACACAATCATCCATCCCTTCCAGAGAGGAGTGGTGCTTCTACCTGTGATAAGGTCAGGTTTAGCCAGTTCTCAGGTGAGAAGAGCTGGATGGAATGAGCTTGCTGAAATCTAAGCACTGCCTTATGAAATTTCTGCTGGCACTGCTGGAGACAGTCAGCATTATACAGTTCCTGGATCACCAGGGAGTTTACAATCTGCCTTAGTTTATTTGTGTGCTAACAATAACTCTGGCTGCTAGATCCACAAGTTCTGCTCTTTGCTGGAAACAGAAAACTGTGCCTTAAAATCAGTATGTGGAATACTTTGTAAGGAAAAGGAATAAAAGAGGGCCACACCAACAAAAGATTTTACTTAAGGCTGGAGAAGATCAATAGAACTTAACTGGTTTCCAAAGAGAAAGAAATAAAATTATTTAAATAAAAACTGAAATTATATTTTTAAAACTTCCATATTTCAGATCTGTTGGAAAGTGGTATTTGCTGACAAGTCTTTATCTTCTTATTTCTTGTTATTTTCACACTTTCAGGTTTCCATCTCTTTATATCAATCTGGTGAAAGCTTATTAAACCCTTATTTGAATTTTTGTATCTCTTTCTGCCTAAACTTTTACAGTGACTTACAGAAAAATTAAGTTTTTTTTTTTAATTTATGATAAAAACTTGCAGCAGTTGTAGCAGAGTATTTTGATTTTATCAAGCCTTGCTAAGCGAATTATTTGGAAAGAAATAGCTATTTTTCTCTTGAATATTTAGATGAAGTGAGTACATTTCATGGCTTCTGTGAAAGAAACAGGACTCTACCAACACCCTAGCCTGAGAAGTCTGCTTTGCACTTGAGTTCTTTTGGAGATAAGTTGTTTTAATTAACTATGCTCATGTAACTTAGTTGCTTGTCAGACTTCGTTCTTTTCAAGTCTTCTACATCAAATCTCAATGGAACACATATTTCATCACCTTGTATGTCCATATTTGTTGTGTAGCCCTCATAACAAATATATACTTTTGGTGAAATACCAGTGGTGAACTGGTGAATTTGGTGAATTATTTGCTCTGTGTTACCTGAATGAGATACATCAATTCAGCAGAAGCAACTTGTTTTCATATGCTCATTTTGTAATGAGGAAGTGTTTAAGGAAATTTGCCTGGTTTGCAGTAATGAGGTTGCCTTGGGCAGAATTGTCTCATTTTTTTGGTCAGCCTTTTTTTCCAACCACTGCATGATTCATTCACCTGCTGAATGGGCTAAAATACTGGGGTATTACTGAGATTAAGATTCCGTGGAATAGTTTCTTCACTAAAGAACCATCACTTTGTTTCTTCAACTCCCTTTGCTGAAAGTTTAGCAAAGTCAACAATGACTCATCCATATTTTGCCATTTGTCTAGCAGCAATGTAATAATGTTGTGGTGTGGAATTCCTTGACATATTCTACTGACTCAAAAAAAAGTCATCCAAGTTCTGTTATCCTAAACCAGTCGTTTGGGATAGCAGATTAGGTGAGGTGGTCATGGCAGGGATTTCCAGCAGTTTGTCCAGCAGATTTCCAAGAGTTTAAATCTGAAGAGTCATAGTTCATGGAGAAAAATCCTCTCTCTTTGCCTTCCTTTGCAGTCTGTAGAATGATAGAATAGTTTGGGTTGGAAGGGACCAAAAAGATCATCGAGTTCCAACCCTCTGCCATAGGCAGGGACACCTCCCATTAGATCAGGCTGCTCAGTGCCTTGCCCAGCCTGGCTTTAAACACCTCCAGAGAGGAGGCATCCACAACCTCTACTGTTCCAGTACTTCACCATCCCCACTGTAAAGAATTTCTTTCTTATATCAAGCATGAATCTACCCCCTTCCAATTTACATCCATTATTTCTAGTCCTCCCACATATCTTACTAAACAGTCCTACCCCTGTCTTTCTGTACCCCTCAGGTACCCCTCAGGTACTATGTGGTCCTCCCTGAGCCTTCTCTTCTCCAGGCTGAGCAAACCCAACTCCTTCAGCCTGTCTTCATAGGGCAGTTACTCCAGCTCTTTGATCATTTTCGTGGCCCTCCTCTGGACCCACTCCGAAACTCAAAGTCCTTCTTTTGTTGAGGACTCCAGAACTGGACACA
>VZTY01003317.1:33970-63641 GCA_013400935.1 Turnix velox
TCAAACCCATTCTTTTCCAGTTTGGTGACCAGGATGTCATGCGGGACAGTGTCAAATGCCTTGCACAAGTCCAGGTAGATGATGTCAGTTGCCCTTCCTTTGTCCACCGATGATGTGACTCCATCATAGAAGGCCACCAAATTGGTCAGGCCTGATTTGCCCCTGGTGAAGCCATTTTGGTTGCCTCCAATCACCTCTGTGTCATCCTCCATGTGTTTTTGACACACCTTTAGGAGGATCTGCTCCATGACTTTGCCAGGCACAGAGGTGAGACTGACTGGCCTGTAGTTTCCTGGATCTTCTTTCTTTCCCTTTTTAAATATGGGGATTATGTTCCCCTTTCTCCAGATATTGGGAACTTCACCAGTCTCCCATGACCTTTCAAATATGACGAACAGTGGTTTGGCAGCTTCATCTGCCAGTTCTTAATGGACTTTTGGGTGGATCTCATTGGGTCCCATAGACTTGTGCACCTCCAGGTTCTTCAGGTGGTCTCGAACCTGTTCTTCACAGGAGTTTCTGTAGATTAATGTTCTTTTTCCTCTTCTTCTTCATTTTGTCACCTGGTCTGCTCTCCTAACAATTTCCAAATTATAATTTGTCACATGCAACCACCTTATCAAACAGCTTTTGCTCAGTCCGTAATAGCTTCATAGCACAGTTTGAAAATACGACATGGCTTCCTTTATGCATGACATTATCTGATGTCTTCAACAAATTAGTTACAGATCTCTTCAGAGGCAAATGGACTGTCCTTCCTAAAGGGCATACATGAGCATCTGCTTTTGTGAATTTCTCACAAGTTGTCTAATATTTCATTACAGGTCCTTTTTAGCTCTTGCTCTTAAACTGACATAGAGTTAGTCTGGCTGATGCCGGCTGTCACTTCTAAATAGCTATGAGGTCAAGATTCTCATGTTCTCTTTTCTGTGGGGCTGTTCTGGACAGAAATTCTACTAACTACATATTGACCATTTTCTTGTAGTATTCATCTAAAATATAACACTAAAACTTCATCAGCAAGCAGCAGAGATATCTAGAAACTGTGAGTAAATTTTATAGAATGCTCTGCAGTGGGCCTTTTCCACATCAAGAATTTCCTGGCTTTGAAAAACAATTAAAATTTTTCCCATATGAGAGCAAATGGAAGTAATTTCTTTTCACACCAGATACATCTGCATGAGTTTGCTATTTGGTGTAACTGTCACAAGTTAAGATTATGACAATTTTTACGAATTTTTCTGAAATAACCTGTTCACACTTCTATTACCAGATGATAATGCTTCATAACATTTTTAGACAGATTTTTAAAAAAGTAGAAATAAAGATCTTAAATGAAATTATTACATTATCAGGAGTGTTCAGTACTGAATGCGGTGAAAAGAAGACAACTGTCTGATATGTGGGGTTTATTGGTAAACTGTACTTTTGTCTAAATGTATTTTTCTGTATTAAAATATCTTGTATTTGAAATGTCATATAGCTAAAAATTAGTACCATCTCTTCAATAATGAATGGATTTAAGTGCTACTTAAATCTCAGCTGTCTCAGTCTCTCAAAATCCCACAGAATGTTAGAATGGCTGACGTGGGAAGGCACCTCTGAAGTTCATCTAGTCCAACTCCATGCTCAGGGTGGGGCCAAATGAAGCAGACTTATTATGGTTGGAGCTAGTTGAGTTTTGAATATCTCCAGAAATGTAGACCTCACAACATCTCAAGGCAATCTCTTCCAGTGGCTGACCACAATTAGTTTTCTTTTTTCTTAGGTTTCTCTAGACACATTAGAGTCCATAGATGTGTGTGTACAGTTTAAATATTCCCTAACTGATCTTCCTCTTATAAGGGTAAGTCTTCCTTGCTCCACACATTTTCTCTAATCTAAGATTACTGAAGGCTAATCTGTCCAGTAAAGACAGAGGGAAGGAATGCATCAAGTACCTCAGCCTTCTCCCTGCTACCAGATCTCCCACCCTACTGGGAGAGATTTTGTGCTCCTTCTTCAGCTGACAGGCCTGCAGAAACCTTTCTTGTTGCTCTTTATATTTCTTGCCAGAGTCAACTCTGAGTGGGCTTTTGTTTCTCTAATGCCATCCCTGCACACTTGAAAGGTGTGTCTATGCACCTCTCCACCCCAGCTCCCTCAAAGCAGCTGCAGTATCACAGAATCATAGAATGGTTCGGGTTAGAAGGGGCCTTAAAGATCATTTAGTTCCAACCCCCTTGCCATGGGCAGAGGCACCTCCCACTGGACCAGGTTGCTCAGCGCCTTGTCCAGCTTGGCCTTAAACACCTCCAGGGATTGAGGGGGAATCCACAACCTCTCTGGGCAACCACTTCCAGTCTCTCACCACCCTCACAGTGAAGTACATGAGCTACATATCAGTTTTTATTGGTGAGACTTTACCAGCCATTTTAAGTTCTTGATACACTCAATCTTTGAGACTCCCATGATACAACACTTCCAGTTGCAGATCAGGAATGTCATGATTTCTTTTCAAAAGGATTGAAAGGGAAGTTGGCCACCATAACAATTAAAGCATTCTGTGGAAGACAGTGTATCTGTATATCTTCCAGTAAAGTCTGGGGAAATCAGAATTTCTGTTGAAAACATTGAGACCATGGAGAAGTGTGTTTTCTTGGAAAATGTGATCACATCCTTAGTCAATGAAAACTGAGGGTTTTCAAAAAATTGAATTAGTTTTGGATGCCCCGAAATTACAAATACTAACTGCCAGCTTCAGGAGACTGGCAGCAAGTGTGTTCCTTACACAGTAAGTACAGCCCTGGAGAAGCTGCACTTAAAGAATGTAAAAAGAGCCTCTTGTAGCACCTTACCTCTGAGGTCACTTGTTCTTTTCATCTGAAGATGCCACTCTACAAGCCTGGGAAATCCTGTGTTACAAAATAGCTGTGGGTTGTCCAGAGACTGTAAATCATGGTTTGGAATTTGGGATGTTATCCAATATGAATGAGAGCATTCCCTTTATTTAAACAACTGGTATTTTTTCCTGTCCATTATGGTGATGCTAAATATAACATACTAATGGGCTCTGTAGGATTGCAGTGGATTTCCTCTTGATGCTCAATATTTTTCATATTTATTTATTTTGTATGCCTTCCCACTCTTCTTCCTTGCAGCATAGCATGTATCCTCATGCTTAGAAAGGAAGAAAGAGAGAAAAAAAGGATAGATAAAGAAATGAAAAAAGAAAAAAGATTAAAACCCACGATTTATCTTCTATTTGAAAAAAACATCTGCAGAGCAAAATGAGCCTCTTGATGCCGGAATTGTCATCAATGATGACTTTGACAAAATGAGCAATACATAATTTGCTAGCTCCCTTGCAAAGCTGAAACAGATTGTCAAATAAAACACTGGAGGAGACGCATATGGGGTGAGAAGACCAGCTTTGAATATGAACACATGCAGGTGGTCGTTTAGTAGTGGTTCTAAGAGGAAGGACATCCCTAATTTGGAGGGTCATTTGCATTTGGAAATGCTCACTGATAAATAGTGATGTATTCCCTATAGTAAAGCAGGACTGATACTGCCAAAACTACAGCTATTTCTGTTCCAGGGTAACTTGAACAAACCAGACAGCCGAAGGCAAAGTAGAGAGTGGTTTACACTCCAACAAACCTGCCATTAGTGGTGGGTTTCCAGAATACAGATTAGTAAGATTTGAAAAAGTACTTTATAAAATATAGAGAAACAGAACTTTTTTGCTGTCTGGTAAGAAATGATGGATTCCTTGTAAGGCAGGCACAGCAGCTGTATTGACTTAAATGCCCTCTAAAGTAGGCATCCTTCAAAAGTGTTTTATCACAATCTCCAATTTTGAGTACAGCCACTTCTCTGAATTCTCGAATTGCTCACTCCACCATCAGTCACGTGACAGAAACTGAAACATACAAATATGTATGTTCCTGTGAAAGTCTGTGTGCAGCTCTGTACTATGTATCTATGTCCTTATTATGTTTAAATTTATGCTAGCTTGAAGGAGGGTAGTGTATGATCATTTTGACTCACATTCAATTCCATTCGCAGTACTTGCCTATGTCAGTCAAATTAATTAAAATATTTCATTAAGGAATTAATAATCTAGCCATCAAGAAAGTTTTCTCTGAGATGCTGATTCTGCAAAAACCTTTTCTTTGTACAAGTTTGAAGCCCCCCCATTAGATGTTCTGACTGAGTTCAACAACAGTGAGATTGAATGACATTGTGAGATTTTGGGGACTGAGGACATTTTTCCAATTCAGAGGGTAATATCAGAAGGCCTTACTTCTGACAAGGACCTTCAGTGTGCTATAAATAACTAATGATGATGTCAGCTTGGGGGCACTTAGCAATGTGTAAGAGCTTGCTGCTCCTTCAGCAATAGCTCTGTAATCTCAGCCTTTTAGCGTATTACCTCTAAAGAACTTCCTCTGGAAGCTTCATTTCCATTTAACCAGCCTTGTCCTTTTTTCAGGTATACACCCCTTGACATGTGTAAAGGAAATGTGATCCAATACTCCAATCAAATCTTGTTCAGAATCGTTAATTACCTTTGATCAGACTCCTTCCTCCATACCTTGGTTAATAATGTAGACTGGAAAAAATAACAGCCAGATCTGTTATCCCAGCAATCACTGAGAAACGAAAGTGACAATTTGCTTACTTGCCTGAAAGATCAAACAGTAAAACCCTAATTTCAGTCACTTGGCTCTGGATTATATCTATTGAATCTGGCAGGCACACTTTATGCAATGTCCAAGCAAAAATGACCTCAGGCTTTTGTGGACTAAAGCGCAGTATCCTCAAAATCACTCTGCCTGCTGACTGCCTGGCTTTTATGAGTACTCCTATTAATTGTTTTATTTTTTTCTGTTTTCTTTTTCTATTGGAGTCCACGATAACCATACATACAAGTAATCAGAAATCAAAGAAAAAAGTGACCTAATGAATATATCATACATCATACAAGTACAGAGTATTAGTGTGTCTTGACACTGTTTAATATCTCATCCTTAGAGACAGTGGAAAATTATGGTAGTTGAAGAAGGAAGAAGATCTGACTCTTGAGTATGACTTTTTATGAACACTATATAGTTAACAGTACACTAGGGATCTTTTAAATGCAGAACACTGGTGTAAAGTAAGTTTACTTCTTTGAGAAATTATTATTTTACCACATACTCTGATAGACAGATAGACTACGGCAGATGAGCAAAGACAAAAAAGCCACAGAGAATTCAGATCCCTCTTTGGGTTTCATCCTTTCCTGGATGTATTCTCCATGCCTTCTTTCAAAAAAAAGAAAAGCAGATTCAAGACTACTGTTAATCAGTAGTCACTTTGCTAACATCAGCATCATCAGATTTTCTTCAGTGTAACAATAGTGTGGCTGCTCTATAGACATCTGCCTTTCTTCTACTGACTCACTCTGAAATTGAAGTCTGCACTGCTAAACAGTAAATTAACTGAAGAGTTAACTTACCTGATTCTACAACTGCTACCTGTGTTAGAGGTTTTTAGTTTATTGGTCCTTCATAAATACTAAAGCATTTTTTACTACGAAAGTCTGTGTGCAGCTCTGTACAGCTAGGTAAACAGCCTCTTAACCTCAGTAAGAAACAGAAACCTGACTACATTAAATAGGTCCTCTGCAGACAAATGGATCATCAGCATTGCTTAAGCTTTGCACAATGCATTTTTCTTTAAAGTCGAGTGATTCATAAGGCTATACATACACAACTGAAAAAGTTCTCTGAAGATTATCTCATATGGAAATCATAGTACACTTCATTAATTGCCCTCTCTGAGGAAAAGAAGGGTGAAATTTGTTATAGCGTCAGACCACAAGACAGAAAGTCCCAGGCATCCATTATATAATTTACTCCTGACATAGCACATTAAAATCTGAGAGAGGAAGACCATTTTACTGTAAAGTCAGCAGAACGCCACAGAACTGAAAATGTGCTGCCTACATAACACTAGCCATATCTGCAGCGAATAACGACTGTAGCAATCATGTTGGTATTAACGCTATGAGGATTTTACAGCGGCTTGTGCTTTCCCTTCAGACTCACACAGGCATTTCCGTTGCTCCAGCCAGACATTTTAAGCTTTGACATTTTGGTGAAATATTAAACATCCTATTTACACTGTCACGCCTTTCCAGTCTGTGACCCGTTATGCCAAAGGCACACCTCTTGAATGAACTACTGCTAACCTTCCCCAAGCTGCTTGCCAAACGGAGGAGAAAACACACTGAGAAAGAGTTTCCTGTAGATGGCTGTTTGTGAGGCTGTGACTCCAGGCCCTGCCTGGAATGGGGAGCTGTGCAACTCATGGCTTATAAGGGATGGTGATTTCTAAACCCTAGCACTTGCCACTCCTCTTCATACATCAAACAGAACAAAGTGAAAGTCTTGACCTTTCCAGACAGGAGAGTGATTCTGTCTTGCCCCCTATGTTTCCCTAAAACATTAAGTTCCATATTTGTCACAGATTTCAATGGCAAATTGATCTCCTTCTTCATTACAGTCCTTGGTGTCTAAGTCTTACTGCTCAAAGATGGGATCACAATAGGTGAAGACCTACAGTGTCTTCTTGCACAGTTTAAACCAAGGTGTAGCCCAGTGTTAGAAAGTTGGGTCACTGGGGTCACTGCATGCAATTAAATCATACCTTCAATGGCACCTGGTGAGCAGCAGTGGAATGGATTTAATGATTTTTGTCTTCTTTATAAACTGCCCAAGAATGTGCTCTGGTGCTCTGGGTGCTCTGGTCACCTCTTAAGCTTTTGGTCTCACAGCCTTTGCTGTCCCTAGGCCATTTTTTCCCCTACATGGTTGTCAGATGGGTATTTATTTTTATATCCAACCTCTGATTTTGTTAATTTTATTTAAAAATCTGAAAGCTACCACCAGGTTTGGTCACTAGGACAGCATAGGGCTTCCTGCTATTTCAAACCAAATGATCTGTTCTAAGGCTCACATGGAGGCATCAGCGTCTGACAACCCATCATCTTGAAGTTCAAAGAACAAAATGAGACCCTCTGCAGCTCTGTTTCGAGAACAAACGCAACACAGTCATGGGGATAGTATATTCTAAGACAACAGTGTATTTGTTTTCAGCGTGCTATTTGCTGAGCACAGTTTTATCCAAATCCATTAAAGAGCACAGCTAACAGCACTGCTGTGGCTATGAACACCCTCATGCGATTGTACTTTATTACGTGTTAGCCCTCAGAGGCCTCTGTAGACTAAACAAGTACTGCTATACTGAGGGATGAAAGGATCAGAGATCAATTTATAGGAAAAACAAACTCTCCCTGTACCTCCTCCTTCTCAGAAGCAGGTGATTAGCTGCTGTGTCAGGCACATCAGCTGGGAAGGCAGTGAGCATCAGCATCAGCTTAGCACGTCCCACAGATCCCAATCTCAGCAACCAGAATTCATAATTTCACAGCAGCAGATAAGGCTCGCTCTGCTTTTGACTAGTAGACTGGTGGTAAAAAAATACTGCTGATTACAGGGTTATTTGTTCTGTATCACAGAGGCATGATTTGCATGAGCAAACCCCTTCATTGCTCAAGCATCTACCCAATAAACTGAAGTCCACACTGGCCTCTAATACAGCTTTATTCTGCCTAGCTTCAGTAGGAAAACAAGCACCTAAATTTAGACTAAAGTGGTAGCTGGATGGCTCAGAACTGACCTTCTTGTTCCCATACAAAGAAACACATCTTAAACTTTTATCATGTGTTTGGAGAATTTCTTGGGTTTTAGAGAGTAAGGTTTCTCTGTGTCTGTTTCAACAGACACTGCTTCTTTGCACAGGTTTTTCTGGTGTCTGTCTGAAAATGTTTATCTCTGCTTCTACAAGACAGAATTTATTTTTCTTTAGAAATTAAAATAATTCTTGGAAAAAAAAGAAGAGTCAGAAAAGAGAGACACCAAATGATAGTATGCTTCTCACTGCAGCACTGTCTGCTAACAATAAAGGTATATTTTACTTAAAAGTTCTAGGAGAAAATTATTTTTGAAATATCTTTTTACGGCATGGTGTGCAGTGAAAGCCTTCTGAATTTATCACCCCCAAATTTTTTTTTACAGAGCTCCTTCTACCTGAAATTCTTAAAAACAGCTGAGTAACAAGCCATCAAGGTTGTTTGTGTTGACAGCATACATAAAATTCTTGAATGGATACTTGCAAGACATGTATTCAGTTTAGCAGCTTATATTCACCATTGAGAAGGCAAGGTCTATATTTTGAACCGAAGCATTGTATGTGTCCTCTCCCCTCTTCTGCTACCTTTGGAAGAGTACACTGTAAAAGTTTGAGAAAAGCAGGAAAAGTGTGAAAAAATGTTCAGGATAAATTAGTTCTTCCCTTGGTAATACTCAAGGCCAGTCAGTAGTGTATGTCTTATTGTCCTTTGATTTCTGGAACTCGTCTTAGAAAAAAAACACATATGATGGCGCTCCAAATAAATTATACAAGATGCATGGAAGTCTTATCAAAACCAGCTGAACACATGCTAGTCCAGTTCATTCAGTATCTTTTATTACAGAGCTGTCATTGCTTCGTACTGGAAACTGAAATGAGCTTTGGAGCATCTTCCTTCGTCAGAGAATGTGAACAGATTCACAATAGCTGAAAGGCTGAAAAATCAGTGTTACTGGTGCACGATACATAGTGGTGATTGACCTACTTCATTGCTCTAGTGAATATGAATGAAGCATTCTCAAATCCTTAAAATGCTGCCAAACATACAAGTGGCAGGACATATCCCTTTCATGCTGTGCCAAGGTGGCAATCTTGATCCTTGGGCCCCATAAACTAGCCTCCAAGGCTTTTTCTATCTGTTTTCCATATGCCCATGTATCAATTTAATTTGGTATGAACCATTGTCTTTTATCAATATTAATAATTTAATTTTAATGCTATAATTTTAATTTTTAAGTATTTAAATAATTTCTGATGATAACAGTAATGATTTTGAGAGGCTACAGGGAATTGAGAAATACTCTCAAACATGGCTATTCTGAAACAATTGCTATGAAAATGTGTTAAAATCAGCAGCTCTCTTACATCTATATATTGCAGTTGCCTTTTGAAATCACTCCTCATGGGAACCTATTATGCTGCAGAAACCATTCTGAAAGCTGCTCTTACACTGGAGCAAAAGCTAAATAAGTTGTGTAACACAACAGTGCCATCACAACAGTGAAAAACAAACAGTGTGCTCCCGTGCTCTCCTGTGCTCTCTGTTCTGTGTCACAGACAGTATCTTGTTGCTGGCATTTCTTGACCCCTTCCTGTTTTCAGGAGAAATGCAAAACCAACATCCAAACCTACAAGAGATAACCCCGCAGCGAGGGTTCACCACTCACTCATGTGGGCCACTCAGCAAACAGTGCCTGAGCTCTGCCTTTGAATGTCCAGCTTTGTCCCAGAGGGAGAGGTCTCTTTTTGAACCCACCGTCTTTGCCATTTTTATTGGAAAGTTTCTGCATGTAGCTTGAAACAGTAGGAAAGGGATCTTGATGTGAGGGGATTTTTCCCATCAGGTCTACTGCACTAAAATACATTAAAAGGGTTTGGTTATTTTTAGTCAATGAATTCTAGCAAGCTTCATCTTGGTTTGTTACCCACTGGAAACACAGGAAGTAGAAATATATATTTTTAGTAAAAAAAGAGAACTAATTGGCTGCTTTAATGCAAAATCAAACACCTTTTATAATTGCTTTATGTACACATAAAAGTTCCCTGCTAGCTGTGCCAGTGAAGCCTGTGTTTTATCTGCGTCATCTGCTTCTTTGGAGATCAGAAGATTTCTGACTCAAACCATATACCCTCTTTCTCAGTATCTCTCTGTATGTATATTACTATTTCCTTTCATATAATCTAACAATCTTCTGAAGATGTTATAATTGTACCTTAAGCATCTACATTATCTGAGTGGAAAAACCCTGGAAAAAGACGGGGGAGGGTGGAAATGTTTTATTTCACAACCATGTTTCACAAAACTCAGTTCATTTATATCTCTGAAGGTTTCTTTTCTCTTGTCTTCATATATAGGCAACTCAGTCTATTTATCCCTTCTGAAATAACACAGTGAGCTTGCATTATTGTAGCTTGTAAGCACTTATTTATTTTCAAACACCCTTAGGAGGAAAGAAAGTCTTAATATGTATAATGCATTACCATGATTAACATCTGGAGGGTGAATGCTATGTGTTTTGCCAGTCTCATTCTGTATAATCCTTGTTGTAAACATGCTAGGTGTACACCTTTCTACTTCTTTTCTTGGGAGTGCCAGCTTATCCTTCTTACAACAGAAGAACTAAGCGCCATTTGACCTAAGCATCTGCAAAGAGCTGTTCAGATAAAAGACCCACGACTTATATAGAGAAAACAAGCATTCATTCAGTACAGTTATCCTAGCAATCAATTATTTTCTAATTAGCCATTTTCTGTCTACCACAAGGAAAACAACAATTTGGCTCCACCTCCTGGTTCCTAGGCTACCATAATAGGTTAAAATCTGTCATTCTGTAGATGCTGGTCACTGGGCAGCACTGATTGCAGAAACTAAAGTGATTTACAGGGTGACCAGAGATTACTGGAATTGACCCTAGCAAGCGACGTTAGAAGGTAAAGAGCAAATGATGTTAGAAGGTGGAGTAGTTTTGCCGCGCACAGCACTGAATTTTTTTAGCCATATAAGACCTCTGTCACATGGAAGTGGGAATGAGCAAGCCAGGAAGAGAGAGTATCAAGGCATTGCCCAAGCCTGCAGGGATGCAATTAGGGAGGCCAAAGCTCAGCTGAAGTTGAAACTAGTGAGCGATCTGAAAGACAAGAAGAAAAGCTTCTAGAGCGTATTATCAGAAGAAAGTAAAGCAAAGGAAAACATGAGCATGCTGTGGGGCTAAAGCCCTAGTGACAGCAAAAAGGATGAGATACTCAGTGCTTTCTCTGCCTCAGCTTTTAATGATAAAATCTGCACATACTGCACCTCTTGGATTTTGAAGCCTTATGAAAGGCAGCAGAATTGAAGCATTACACAAAATAAACTTAGCGATTGCTCCAGCAAATCAGGGTGTCAGTGGTGCTGTGGGAGTTGATCAACATCTACCATCCTCAAATGTTTATCATTCTCAGATGTCTTGGTCAAGGATAACACCAAACACTCCTTTCACAAGGCTAAGTAGAAGAGTCTGAAGAACAAGAGAGTAGTCATCATAACTTCGGTTTTCAGGAATGCAGAGAGAGCAAAATCTCCTGGAAGCTATGTACAAAGACATGGAGAATCAGAAGGTGAATGGGAACAGTGAAAGTGGATTTACTGTGGGCAGCTCATGCCTGGCCAACACACGAAGGACTAAATGCCCTGTATACAGTATTGTGCAGGTGTGGTACTGCTTTGTACTGAGGGTTGGAGCAGTTAAAAACATTTCAAATAAATGGACAGTGCTCTATAAAGCAGCAAGTGCCTTAGAATTCTTTGACTGAACTGTGAAGAGCAACAATAGTTCCAAACAGTGCCTATGGCTACTTGTCTGACAAACCTCATAAAACACAATTTAGAAAATGGTTTAAAATGGGCCTGGTATTTGGTCATGCTTAGTTTATCTTCTTAGATTCTGTTTCTAAAGGAATCATAAAATGGTTCAGCATCTTTGGTAGACTTATTTCACTTTTTGTGATGTGGGGGGTCCAGGCAATGCAGCAACATCTAAGCAATTCATGTATCCCTCTACACTGAATATAGAATATAGTTTTTAGTTGTCATCCCCATGAATTTTCAAATGTGTGTAATAGGTTTCATATCCACACCTAGATGTTCTGCAGTGAAGTTGTAGTGGTTTACCCCAGCTTTGCCATCTGGTGGTGGTCCCCAAACAAAAGAAGGAATTTTACACTTTTAAGCAAAATAAAAAGGGAAAGCTGAGCTGGTCATTCCTTCCCCTATAAAGACTGCCATTGTAAGTCTTTTCAGCCTTGGTGACTTCAGCTGATCCATATACCTGAGCAAGTATCTCTAGTTTTCCATTATTCCCCTGTTAGAATACTTGTGACCTTCCAGGTCTACTGTTGTCATTAAATCCTCTGTACAGATGTATGATGTATAGTTGCTGGAAAGCCTAGAAACGCAAACTTTATTTAATGAAAATTAAGTAATTTGGCATTTTCATTTGGGTGGACATTTTGTAACTCTTAATTTCTTAACAATAGTCTCTTTATCAATCTGTTACAGCAAATTAATGTACTTTGGTTAATCTAAAATGCAGTTAGGAAGAGGTTCAGTACAGATAGATCTTAAACAATTCCCAACTTACGAGAGGAACTAACTCCATTGCACAGAATACAACCTAGCACTTTTCTGGCTCTCTAAATGATGGAACAAGGCTGTTATTTTTAGTATTTTTGTGTGGCTGTGCCCAAAATATTCCTTGAGAAATTAGGGATCTATTTGCAATAATATCAGCACTGTAAATGCAATAATACATTATAATATTTCATTTCTAGATCTTCCTCCCTGCCCTGCATCCCACAGCAAATTACAATCGATACAAAAGCTAAAGTTAGCACTGTTCTCTCTGCCAAGTGACAGCCAGAAGCAGGGGCAGACCAATTTAGGGACACTCCAATCTACTGGTACAACTCTCTGTGTGTTCATCCTTTGCATTCCTGCAGGAACAGCTCAAAACAGAGCAGTCAGCTGACTCAGCCCTGCTCTTGCTTCATGCCAAGAAGAGTTTTGGCACTGATTTCAGAGGGAACACGCTTGACGTTTAACATGGAGAAAAAAACATTTAAAGGTTTGTTTTCTGAGAAATAACAAACCACTTGAAGTCATCAGATATGTAGCCTCAAATTCCTAAAGAAATGAAAAATAGGTGGGATTGGCCACTCTCAAGGAATTCCTGTACTGGGATCCGATATGACTAATTTTGTTAGTGCCTAAATCTGAGAGAGGTATTTTTCAGGTGAGTTAGGATTAACTAGGTTACTTCATGACCCAAATGTACAAAACCCATGGAAATTTGCTCTTTCCTAGTGGTTATGCCCTACCGCTCCTGTCTGTCCACTCAGCTAGTGTAAATTGGTATAATCATTGAAGTGAGTAATGTCTATAGTGATTTGTACTGGTTTGGGTTATGATCAGTAGCAACTAAAAGGCATTCATTAAAAAAATGCTCAACATCTATTTAGTATTTTGAGTGTCCAAAGTGTTTTTTCCATTCTTGCACAAGAAACTTCACAACAGGGAGAGAGTAACGGAAATCTCCATTACAGTATCCCTTACATGCAGTATCCCTTACAGTAGTGTTGTCAATCAGAGGTGTCACTGCTACTCCACTGAAGAATTCAGGATCCATTCACCTCCAAACCAGGCCTCAGCCAGCAGCTCACTGTGCACAAGATGAAAGTCTGATTAACTAATTGAGTTGCTATACATAAGAAACAGTGCAATGATTATAAAAAGGAGTCTTTTATACACTAAGCAGAGCTAGAGAAGGTAAGAGACATGACAGCAGCATTCATAAATGTCTAAAGGCACTGAAGAGCTTTGTCAATTAATTCAGTTAACAGTAAATAATTCCTGAAGATGTAAAGCATGAAGCTCTCCTCACAAGTATGGCTCATAAAACATGGAACTGACAAGTGATATTTCTCACTAGTTAAAGGAGAACACATGGGGCTCTCCAGTCCTCAGAGGCCAAACTAGAACCTAAGTGATTCTGTAATTCTATACATAAATGTCAATTTTTAAAGAGAAAAGAAGCAAAGAAGCCCTCTGGCATGGCAAACCATGCCACTAGTCTGCTCAGACTACCAGAGGACTACCAACCACCCCAGGTTCTGCGTGAAGGCAGAGAGGAAGGCCGTATTCATGCTGTTTCTGGTATTGAGACTTTAACTTCTGAGAAAGGAAAAGGAGTTGGGATATACTTTTATTTCTCCTGACCTCACAGTTGCATTTTTATGCAATCAGCTAGAAGAGTGAGAATAAAATGCAGATATTGAGTTAGTTGTACTTTAAACCATTTTCTTACAACCAAAAGTAATTTTACAAAGTCCAATGTAATGGCAGCAAACCACTTGAATAGGACCATGATTTCTTTGTTGGAAAGTGCCGCTTGCCTCCCTGTCGACAGATTCAGCACCTTGCAATGTTTGGGTCCAGTGTTAACATGAATTGTGAATGAAAATATTGACTTAGCTCCAAAAAGTTCCCAGTTGCTTTGGAGAAGGACGTCTTACAGCCGCCAGAAAAATTCCCAGGAGAGCCAGGAAGCAGTTTTGATAAATTAGTGAAGTCAGTTTTCGGCATTTGTGTTTTAACTTGAAAAAGGTTTGCTGCCATATGCATTTGTACTTTGGCAATGCTTGCTGACAGAACAGAGGCTGTCTTGGCACATCACTTGCAGGAGCAAAATAGATTTGGCTGTCTTTTCCATAATAAGCATAATTCATATTGCAGTGTCCAAAAAACATATGGA
Source organism: Turnix velox (assembly GCA_013400935.1). Taxonomy (NCBI): domain Eukaryota; kingdom Metazoa; phylum Chordata; class Aves; order Charadriiformes; family Turnicidae; genus Turnix; species Turnix velox. Next base: position 48,481 of record VZTY01003317.1, read on the forward strand.
AAGGGAGGATGTCAATATGAGACAAATATGCCTTAAAAGAGCTTGTAGGAGCCTCCCGATTAAACAGGTACAGGGCCAGATGAAGTTATAAACAACTCCTCCTCCTCCCACTGTAATGACATTTTGTTTCATGTTCAATTAATGAATGAGTTAACGAAGTATGCTTCTTTGAACAACTAGGGCCCAGTTTATCCATTCACACAAACCTCGTATGCATGTAATGCAATTAACCTCAGCAATTCATATCAAAGACAGATCCATGAAAAATTAATAGAACAGGCGTCTGTGCAGATAAAGCAGGAGTTTTATTTACTCCTAGAGTGAGCATGCAATATTTTGCCTGGAACTGTCAGTGGTTTCAGCTGGTCACTTCAGAAGCTATCACTAGGAAATCACCCAGCCCAGGTTTATACAGCCTACTCCTGACCATAGGTAGCAGCTGATTCTTCACATTGCACAAAAAAGCTTCTCACTGCCTCTGTAATTTGGCAGAAGAACAGACTGAACAAAATACAAGAGTTCTCACTTGCCTTAATGTAGACAAACCTTTGATATAAGTACCAAATCTCCTTCCATATTTTATAGAGGTTTTATAGATTCGAAGCTCTTCTATATTTGTGCAAGCAACTGATGATTTTTTTGTTACTCTGATATAAATGATTGCTCTCATATCAAGAGCCTAAGACCATGAGCTCATGGCTGGTAGTCAGCAAGGACTTCTTGCAAAATACTTTTGTACCTAGTCAAGTGTCTTGTTTTCTGTCAGTATGAATGGATGAAGGTTTAAAAGAGAATCAGGCCCATGCATGCAGATATATTATTTATAATTTCTTCATCATCTTCTAACTACTTCCACTCTTAATCTGACTGGGTTTGCAACATGGAAGGATTTATAGAATATGCACAGATGACATTTCATAGCACTGATGTCTGGCATAGTAAGATTATGTATTTCAATAAAATGGAATAGCCAGTCTTCAAAAAGCACAGAAGATAAATAAAATGAGATACCTATGTCCTAGCCTGGAAATGTTAGAAATGTTACTTAGCTTTTCTAGGCCAGAAATGAAACAAGTTGGACTTGTGCTATTACTATAATTCTTTCATTACTAATCTTTCATTACTATAAATTCTTTCATTTTTAAGTTTATACACAGAGTATGATAAGTACAAGAAATGATTGGCAGGAAATAGAAAAATACCACATTTCAAATGTGAGTGAATTAGGAAACTTGGGCCCACTTTCAGAAGTGAGTTAAGCTCCTGGATGCAGACCACCTACCTGCTGTGCAAGCTAATTATATCTTTAAGGGTTTTCATGCTAGATTTAAAGGTGTTTCCATTGCTAAAGTTACATAGAAGAATTTTTTAAATGCCTAGGCATCAAAAGCTCTTGACATTTTCAACACTTAAATGCCTTCAAAAATCTGACTCATGTTGGCCAAGTCACTTCAGAAGTTGTATCAAGCTCCCAAATCATGCAGAGCTTTTTCCTAACAGGTGCTGTAACCTTTAGTTTTCAGCTGTAACCTCTAGGCTCCCTGTAAAATGTAAAGGAATAAATGTTACTCTGGGCTTCTTGGTGCCAACAAGTTGACTAAGCCATAGTTTATGTCAAGGAAGAGGAAAAAGTTAAGGTCTGGCTGCAAGACTACTCCGGTATCTAATTCTGGGATAGTGGGAGGGGATTATATCTGCTTCCAGTCCTCATATCCAGGCCCTTTCTTAGAATTAGATATCTAATTCCTTGCTGCAAATATAGAGCAACCATTTCACAACTCTGCCACTGGTTCAGAGTTCTTTCCATTTCCCTCAGTTTCTTTCTCTCGCTCAATTAACGTATTACAGGTGAATGAAAGTGCAATTATTACAGTTACAAGCAGATATTAAGCAGTCTAGCCTCACTGAGATGTGTAACACAAAAAGCTTTTTCAAGACAGCCTCAGACCAGAAAAAGCAATTTGATCAAACTCATATTTTCAGTCTTAACTGAAACTAAAATACAGTTAATACTGCTGATGTTTCTGTGCAGTGGTAAAACTTGGGTTTTGGCTCAAAACTTGAGTCTTGACCAAATCTATTAAAACCTTATTTTTAAGGTCTGACCTCTAAAAAAAACCATAATATCTTACAAAAATGTGTAGAAGTTGAATAAGAACCATTCATTGATTAAAGAAAAGCCACATTCTTCCTGCAACACTTTAATGGTATTTGAAGGTTTCCGTGCAAGCTCTGAAATGGCCTAATCCTCATTAATATGTAAGAATTTTTGATCTCAGAGATATACTATTTTAGGTCAGAAAAAAATAGAATAAAGAATTCTAACAAATAAGAAAAACAAGTAAATTATTACAGTAATAAAGGGATACAGAACTTACTTAAAAAATGGGTTTGTAAATCTTTCTCAAAAGCAGAGGAAATGGACAAGAGAAATAAAAGTAAAGTTTGGAGGATAATACTTTGCAGTGTGTTAGACCAAATTAGCTTTCACTTTGCATAAATATACAGTGCATGAGTTTTGTATTTGATTTTATAACATTCAGCAAGGGGACTACTTGTCATAATTTTGACACAGAATAACAGTGGCAAGAAGAAATAATAAAAGCTGTCTGAAAACTGCTGCAAGTGGATTTTCTCTTCATAAATGCCGCAGATATGAAAAACAGAAGTGCTTGGAGAACTTTCACACAACCCTGAATCAAAAGCCACTGCAATGAGAATTGATGCTTTGTTTACCATTCTGCTTTTGTTTATCTGCACTGTAAAGCAACGTTCTTGGTGTACATACTCCTCACTGTGAGGAGAAACAATGTTAATATGAGTTAATGATACTACCAGTAGGAAGCTGGAAATTCACTGCTATCAAAGTTTCAGCTTCACAAAAGATGCAACTCTCATGCCTGAGTGTGAAATTAAAATCTATTTCCAATTTTAGACATTTAAAAATCTTAGTCTCCTCTGATGAATGCAAAATAAATCAATATGACAGGGAATGTAATTCCAGCAGACCTGACTGAAAATCACAATCACCTCAGCACTCTGTTTCCTCTGATGAAGTCCTGGCTACCCCGTGTGGCTGTGCATGGGTCCCCATTCTGCTACTCATACTTTTACGCCCTGCTCACTAAAGGCCACTGAGCCAGTAGCAAGGAGCCTAAGGTGGTTTAGGAGGGGGTAAGGAGAAGGGCTCAGAGGTGGTCTATTCAATGTGGGCCTGTGACTGCCTTGCAAAGTCAAGCTCAGCCACATCCTGGAATGGTCTTCATGAGCTGTGGTGAGGCAGGATATTTGTAGCATGTGGATAATCTCTTTTTAAACCACTCTACTAAAACTTATGAGATATTGTTATTCTAGGTCTAATGACTCTCAGTGTTACATCTTCTCCAAAGGGCAGTTACCCTCAACAACTCCTCTGGATCCCAGTAACTAACTCCCAGGTGCAAACACGGCTCTCCTTCAGCTTGCTCTATTTCAAGTCCGCCCAACTTTGCAGGCAGATGCCACCTGCTAAGTGCCAGCACCTGTGTGAAAATTTCCTGCTCCCAACACCAGGTCATTCTGCTTTTCTTTCCTGTTCTCTTTTTTAGTGCAAGAAAGAGGGATAAGCCCAGAAAGAGAGATGAATTATCTGCAGACCAGTTCTTGTTAGACCTCAGCATTGCAAATTAATTGTTTTGGTGCAGCCAGACACTGTTACAGAGAACAGGAGGGCAGCCTGAGGTCAATCTCCAAATTGAGGTCAATTGCCCTCCCGTGGGCCAACCTGAGGTCACTCTCAAAAGTGACTTTAAAACATCCCTACCAGCAAACTCTTCGTAAATGTAAAATTCTTCATTGTTGCCAGTGGTGGGATTTCTACCTCCTGGCCATTCAGTTTATTTTCTGAAGAAAATCAGCTCTTTGATATTTCTTGGGGTGAGTAATATTGTTTCACTGTCACGACCAACAATAATGCTGAGAAAATAAGTTAGATTAGACACAAGTCAATTATAGAAGAGTAAGTTTTAATATTGCCAGTCACAGCAGCCTTCTGGGGTTTTTCCTTAGTAAATTAAAAGGCTTTCCTTTTCATCTAGAACCATCTTATCACTCATTTCACTATCAGAAAATCACTCTGAAGATAATAATGAGAGATTCTGTTAAAGGAAAACATATCTACTTTAATTTCATCTCAGTTTCAGGGAGAAAATTTGTTCTATTTTATTAGTTACTTGGGTTCATGTTTTTTGTTGCATACACTGGTGATAACAGCAAAACTTATATAAGGTGAGCTGTTTTAGAATTTTAATTTCACTTACTACTCTCTACTAAGATTGTACCAAAATAAGGACTACTTCTTTTACAGCCATTTCTGTTACACAGCTTGTGGGTTTTGTGATATTTATTTGGGAAAGAGTAACCTACTCCTGCCCCATCTCCTCTTTTTTTTTTTCCCAGACTCTACTCTCTCTTCAGGATTTGGCAACATTACTCATTTTGATTATGTCACTGGTTCGTTCAGCAAGTAATTTACTACCTTCCTTTAAGAATCAAGATACCATTTCAGGTTTAACTTCTAACATTTAAGGCACTTAAGGTGCCAGGTCCAATTTACTTACAGCTACTGATTGATGTCTACTTTCTCTCTGGAGCTGAAACTCAGCTCTGGATTGCTCCCCATCTGTTCCCGCAACACTCAGGTGCTGTGTGGATGTGAGCATTTCTCCAGTTCAGTACTATCCCTAAACAGACACTAAGCTTTCATTGCACTTGATTCAAATGGAGAAAATGAAAACGTCCTAATCAGCCTCACCGTCTTTAAATGTGTGGGTTTCATTTCTCATTTTCAGTTAACTTTCAAAATATAACAAGGCATTGATTTTGCAAGACTATTTTGTAGCAGTCCCAAGGCACTGTAATCAGACATTCTTCTATCCTATAATCAGAGGAGAGGATATGACCTAATTCAACTTCTTTGCATTATGCATTATGGTACCTGACCACATACCTGAGACTATTGCCTCCTTCACAGCAGGATGAGGCATCAGAACTGTCATGCACACCCTGAGGAGGGTTCTGTCAGACTGATTTCTTTACCTCCCCTCCATCAGTGCCATCAGTGGGGACATACCAAGCAGCGTGTCACACAAGGCAAGCACAGCCCAGCTTTACCCCTGTGATACTTTGCAGACATGAAGGAAATCCTGCATCTGCTGTATTTTCTCTGTTTTGTCACCCACAACACATCCCTTTTACAGGTGCTTTCCCAGTCTCCTCTTGAAGCTTCTTCATCACCAAACATCCTTCAGTGAAGAGTATTACAGGTCTGTTAACATGTGTGAAGACTTGCCATTGCCCCTTGATTCCTGTACTGGAAAAAAAGTGAGCAGACAATTCCCAGTTGCACCTGTCAGACATCATTCATGACTCCAAAGACATCCGCTCCCCACACTCAGGTCTTCTTTTACCTTGTTTCACCATTCCTAGTACAGAAAATGCCGTGTGATTCTGATCTTTTCTGATTCCCATCTTCAGATCTTTATGTGTCCTACCATACACTTCTGGGACAAATATGATACAGGATGCAGAGTGTTCAGGGTACAGCTGGATCATAGCTACCAAGCTGTAATACTGTTTTCTGCTTCTGCTTCTTCCCCTTCCTTTCCTAATTTTTTTTTCGATAGTATCCTGTTTGCTTTCCTGTCAGTTGCTGAGCACTGAGCTGATACGTTTTTGACACTATGATAAGTCCCAAGGTTTCACTCCTGAGTTGTAATAGGGAGGTCAGAGGTAAATTGATATGTAAATTTACGGATATTGTTTCCCATCTGCACCATTTTATCTATATTGAATTTTACCTGCTCTTTTACTTCCTAGTCTCCTAATCCTATTCTGTTATTCTTTTTAGACATCCTAGGGCCTGACTTCCTCAGCTCAACCAGTTTTGTCACCTAGCTGTTAACTGTTCTTTCCAAGTCATTTAGATACATGATACATAGCACAGGTCCTAGAAAAGCCCAGAACCCTCCTTTCACTTTGGAAACATTTAGTCCTAATTACTGTGTATGTTTCTGAGCCTACTAATTTTCAAAGCTAGGATCTGCCATAGCAGCTTCATTCATTAAAAACCTATGGGGTTATCAGAATTAAATCTGGGCAGGTTACAGCACCAGGGTTATCCTTAATGACTTGTTTGTTGTTCTCTCAAGAGATTTCCAATACTTTTGAAGTCCAGGACTAGATTTATAGCAACTATATTTTGTCCTTCCAGTAACTCAGGTTTATCCATATTTACCCTCATTCTAACTCTTATCATAGCTTCTATGTACAGACATCAGATTCACAGTCTTGGAGATCCTAACTTTAAAAATTTGTGCTACATTCATCACTCTCCCTTCCTCAGGAATGAGTGAAATGTTGAGAGAAAAGTTACATACCACCATCAATAATTCAACTATTTCATCCTTTGATTCTATTAAGACTCTTGGGTGGATATCATACAGTCCCAGTGATTTTTTGGTGCTCTTTATTCAATTAGCTCTTCCACGGCTTCTTCTGTTTCAGACGATCCCTTGCTGAGTCCTCTCAATGCGTTTGGGGCTCTCCCCAGCCTTCCTACAGTGAGCATCAGAGCAAAACACTTATTTACCATCTCTGCAATAGCCTTGCCCTTGCTGGGCTCTCCTTAAATAACCCCATCATCAGCTGACCTGCGGAGCTGGCATCTTTCCTTGTGCTCTGCAGAATGAAGGATTTAGATCTGGCTTGCTGTATAGTGAAGCAAGTTGCCCATAGGACCCATGCCTCTTTGCTATAAAAAGTGATCTCTCAGGCAAGGATTTCAGGAAGAGAAAGATGGTCTTGAATTAAGACAATGGAACAATTATCTGGAAAGCTGGATTGATGTCACTGTTACATGTGCTGGGTGTGATTTATTTGTGTCTTATGTTTGTTCAGTCCTGATTTTCTGAGTGATTGATTTGATACCTCTGTTATACAAGTTGCATGGTGCAATTTCAATGTATAAAGCGGCACTCAAAAAATTCAGACCTCATCGCCTCAAATCCAGCATATTAGATGGTTGGATTTTTTGTTTTCAACTCTGTGTGTCTCTGTTCAGCATCTGGGGAATGGAACAATATCACTCCTCACCTCAGAGAGGTTTTGCTCATATAAATTCATTAAAGTTTGTAAAATGTTCAGGTACTATAGCAACAAGCACCATATTAAAACCTGGAAGGGACATAATAATTATCTTCATAGCAGGGTCTGGATACTGTGCAGTAAATAGGGCATGGGGGACATATTGAGCAATGGGAAGAGACCTAAAATTTAATATTTGCTTTTGAGCTAAGCTCCTTCTGTCCTGAGCACAGGCTGAAGCACAAATAGTTCAGAACAAAATTCAAATGTGACCATGTAATTAGACAATGTCATAATAGTCACACCCAGTGGGGCTCATTTAAGGCCATACAAGGCAATTCTTAAAGTTTGGCAAAGATACCAGCAATTAAAAATAGGTTTTTACATTAGATAAAAGGTCAGGAAACTGTAATGAAAGGCAGTCTGATTCTCTTCTGCTACTCCACTGAATTGCAATTTGAAGGGGTAATAAATATTGCATACAATTTTCAAAAGTACTTCAGAGATTTGAGAGCCTAAACTCTGAGGGTGTCATCACAACCTAAGCTGCTATTACTCCAGCTAGAGGAAAATGTACGTTCCAGAACTGGAGGCATTGGGATGATATGTCTAGACAGCACTCCACACAGAAAGAAAAGCCTGTGAGAGGAAAGACTTGCAAAGTTTGCTTTAGCCAATGTATTGTTGCATGGTATTAGACATAAAACCATACAAAACATTGAGACAAATCTGAGCAACATTATTTGATTTGATAGAAATTGGTGCTTATTTGTGGTCAACTTTTGCTAACTTTAGTCAAACTGATTAGCATCCTACTCCAAAAGCTTTCCTGCTGATAACAGTGGAGCTGCTAACAGTAAACACACTAAATGTAAGGAGTTTGGAATCTCTCCACTACAGATAGAAGGCGAGAAAGAGGAGCAAGCATATGGACAAATTACAGGGAATTATATTCTGTAAGTGTTCTTATTTAATTAAGCAACCCAAGCAAATTCTTTTTCCGAGACTGAATAACTATGAGAACCTTCATTTTCATGCAGAAAAGTAAAAATTCTTTTTTCAATTTATAGGTATGATGCCATTGTTGACAGTAATGCTTCCATCGATTACCACCAGGCCTAACTTTCACCCATAACGAACAACTTAATCTACCTTGAAATGATGAAGGACACAGCTGACCCCTCCAGGATTTCATTCTGATGTCCAAGGAAAAGGAGGCATTTTAAGAGTGTAGCACCCAAAAGCTTTTGTCAGTGATCTGGCCAACAGACATGGTTCGTGTTTCTAAGAAAAATGGCTATAAATAGTAGGTTTTTATTTGTCAGGATTACCCCTACCATTTGTTTATTTTTGCTATTGTGTTGTATTTAATGTTTAAGAATTTAAAACCTGCAGCAAATAATAAATAACTTGTCATCACAACAACCATTTTTAGAGTGATGGAATTATCATGTTTTTTCTTCTATAGAACTGCATTTGTTCTACTAGTATGCACATATAGTTGTTTTTTTATGCTGAAATCCGATTTGGGCATTCATTATTGACACACACAATCAGATTTTAAGTGCAGTTAAGTACACCATCTGGCTTTTCTTTCCATCTATGCCTGTGTAGCCATACTCAGTTATCTGCTATTCCAGGAGTGTCTGGCGTCTATTATAGCTGCACCAGTTGCACTACAATCAGCTGAGTAGGCATTTCCCTTATGAACCCTGATTTTCAATGTTTAACAACTAATTCAAAATTGCATCAAGCTCAAAGATGGCATGCACATTTTTAGACCAGATGTGGTTTTGTTTATCCTTTTATTTTTAAATGCCAAAAATGGCAGCGTTTAAGGGGTCCATCCAAAGAATATAACATTTATGATCAGGAAAACAGATCAGTTCAGGGATATGGTCACAGAATGTTTAAAAGTGGATTTTACTTAGCCTTTTGGTCATCATTTGTAGCTTTCTTTCCTTAGATAGCCACTACTAGTACACAGCATGTACTGCAACCACATTTAATGATGGGCTTTAAGCATGCCTATAAGAAACCACTGGCATTTGGCATAAAGGGAAATTGTGCTGATTTACCCTGCAGCTAGACAGGCTGGATTCTATTAATCCCAGTGTAGAAGTAAAAATAGTTTTTATATTTCTCTCTAAATCTGAGGAGCCCAAGGAGTGAGATAGAGGAGCCCTCCAGAGACAAATACTGAGAAAGAGTTCAAATTCATAAGAGGACATAAAAAAGGAAAGAAGAAGAAGAGGGAAAGGATTAAAAATGTTTTCATTTAACTTTTCCGTTTAAATGCATTTTGTCAGTTTTTCTTACCATCTGAGTTTTATGATGGGGAAGACCCAGTCCAGCAACATCTTATCTCTAAGTTAGGGGCTCTAAATGCACTGAAGGTCTACTGGAGGACCCATATTTATCAGGTAATATTCCTACTTCATCTGCAGGTTCTCCAGGCATTACTGTTTACAGATCTACTTGTGCGTGCCTGGGGCAAGAAATGCTTATCTCCCACCAAATGCTCCTCCACTGCAATCCAAAGCACTGGCTGCACCCCACCTCTCCTTAGAAACTCCTATTTGCAAAACAAGCTACTGGTTTGAAGGGTCAGACAGGTTTCTGCGTCCATTTCCCACAGGGGATGCACAGCCTCCAGTACATGTACTACAGCTCTTTCAGCCTAACTAACTCTGAAGTTTTCAGAGATTTTCAAGAGGCTTCTTTGCACATTCCCTGCTAATTAGAGAAAGGTGTGTTTGAACAGTTTCAGACTGCAAGATATTGAGCCTAGATGTCTCACTTCCTCAGTGAGTGCTCTGATCTCTAATAGGAATTGAGGAAACCATCTCTCCCTGCCTGAACATCAAAAGGGAAGAGAGAACTGGAATCAATTCTTTGAAAAAAATCATTACAGAAGACTGCTGTCAGGAAAGGATTCCAGGTTTATGATCCCCAGTGGGAGAAGGCACTTGCCCATTTCTTGGAGTGAAGCAGTGGGTACCAGAAGAGGGAAGGTGTCAGAAACCCAAGTGTCACTTCCTACCCACTGCAGTTAAATGAGTTTGAGGTATTTAGATCCTCAGGTAGGGGAGGTAGGTTCTACTCAGAAATCAGACACTTAAAAACCAGTCTGCTGGATCTTCATATTATTGAAAGTAAGCAAATAAAATTTTACCACAATTCACATGAAGTGTGCAGTAGAAACAAATACAGCATTGCTCCACTATAAAGCCAGTGCTAGTTTTCACCTTTTGAAAAGGCTGATGTTAAATGTAACATACCTCCCCACTCCTTCAAAGCTCCTTGACCCCCTAGGAGCTCTTCTAAGCAACTTCCCTTCCCTTTTTTTTTTTCATTTAATTTTTCTGCTGTTTTCACCTTTAGCCTTTGCCATTCCCTAACTCCTGTGTGTCCTACTCCATTACTCCATCCAAGGTCTGAAAGCTGAAGGTGTTGACCAGGACCCTGAAAGCAGGTCCAGTGCTGAGTGATTTGAGGCATGTTGTGTGAGTGAAAAGTGTTTAAACTAGGAACAGGTCTCAGACTTGAGGCAGTACATTAATGTAAGGTGAAAAATGTTCTAAGAACAATTTTTTCTGAAAATTTATCTTCAGTGAGGGGAAACACAATCGTGTGATTAATCTTAAACACATAATTAGTCCTAATGAGGTCAGTAGGGCTACTCATTGACAAGAAATTAATATATAAACATGTCTTCATAGGATGAAAGTAAGTAGGTGAAGAAAATTACTTCCTCATTCCACAGGCATTCAGGACCTGTAGTTGCTCCTGTGATGGCTTCATCTCGTATCGGCTGGTCAGCCAAACTCTCTCCAGCTGGTCTGCTTAGACCACCCTACAAAATCTTGTGCTCTCCCTCTATACATGCCCGAGGTGCCAAAAAGGCCCTTTTTAATTTCCATATTAGCTAGATATTTCAACTATAAAACTTTTTCTGAGAGATTATTAATGGATTATTTATAGTCCTTGACACTGACCTGAAAACAGGCAATGAAAAAGCAGCAATCTAATTCGGTTGTGTTAATGGAGAGCAGATCTAAGAAGGGTGCAGGTGAGTTTAGGCACCAGGGAACCATTCCCTGTCCTCTCTGCTTTATGTATCCATATTCTTTCAGATTTTATTTATTTCTTTTACAATTTGTTCTTTTATATATAGTTCTTTTAGAATTTATTCTAAGGACAGAGGTGTTGTAGGTCAGCAAGAGGTAGCAAGCACACCAGTACAAAATCACTTCTGAAGTGCTTTCTGGTGCTCGCAAAATTAACTTCAATGCTCCCTTAGGTGAGGAAATGCCAGGAGTTTCTCTTGCACAAAAGGCAGATAAGATGAGTGAGACAGAAATGTGGGCAGTCAGGAAGCCGCATTTCTCATGGAGTCCATGGAATTATTCTCCTTTCACTCTCATGAGACTTCACTGCTGTGTAAGATCATGTGGAGTGCTTTGGGAAAGACTGGGAGATGCATAAGAACAAAGTCTCATGGTGTTATTTAGCACTGAGTGTACAAATCAGGGAAGTTAAGGAAAACAAAAGTTCAGGAAAAAAAAGAAGATGAAAGCAAAATGAAATATCTGAGACAGAAGAATTGCATAAAGGTTTAGTATCATAAAAGATAAGTGTAAAAATGGCTTATGCTATTGCCTTGCTTAAATCTTATCCCCACACCATAATGGTGGTTATAAATCCCATCCATGGACCCCAAGTGCATCATATTTATTGAGTTATAAATATATACATATATATACATGTATATATATAATCCACTGATGCCTCTTATTCTGTATTCTGTTCCTTCAGCCCACGCCTGACTTCTGGCTGTTGCACAATCAAGCCTTGCACTTTATCAAGTACTCAGAGAACTTTCTATGCAGATAAAAAACTGTGGAATAAACCACACAAGCACTGAAAAATGATCAGCATTGTCAGAAATGGTAGGGCACTTCCTGCAATGAAAAATAAAATCTATATTTATATCCACAAATACGCATAGCTTCTGCTGGTTTTGACTTACATTGCAGAGAGAATTTAATGCTGAGCTTTATATATATGTGTGTATATTAAGATTTTAATTGGCAAATGAGTGGATTTTGAAGTTGTTGTATGGTATACTTAGCAACAGTTTCTAACATTCGTTTTGGAAAAGCACTATGAGAACTGAACAATAGTATGTAATCTGTGTCTGAAAAGGATACACGTGAGCTTGTAGCTACAATCTGGTAAATGAGGCAAGATACGTCCCAGTTTCTTCTCCAGCTCTCAACCACTCCTTTAGCTAATTTTCACAGTCTTTGCATTATGGAAAACTGTACAAGAAAAGTTTGCATTTCTGGACTGCAGCAACGTCTTCTCCATCAAAATTGCATTACTTATTCATGCGTGTCTTTTTACAATAAATAAGAAACAGGTATATGGCTGTAACAATATACTTTAGAGAATATGATTATTTTTTCTTGATATGTAAACACTGTTTTCTTTTGAATTAGTTTGAGCAAAAAGGCAGTAAAAAAGCCACTTAATATACTAAAAAAATCTCCTGTCCATGTTTATTTTCTTTGTTTTTCAGTTCTATGATCAGTTTACAGCTATTTTAGACATGGAGGTTAATGATTTAGGCAAACAAAATATTACTACACTGTACTCATCTATATCTCTCTCTCTATCAGCTTCAGTTGTGCCCAGCTTTCTGACCATGTCTTCACAGGGTTAAAATGCAAAATGGATATTGTTCATATATACACAGAGCATAAATGATCTAATGGAAAACACAATATTTTCTATGGCAAAGACTGCAGTGCTGCCTGAACTAATATGAATCATTTTGGCCCATTTAGTTGTACCACCTCTACTTCATGATTACACATTAGAATTGTAAGGGAATCAAGCTGATAATGAAATAAAAAAGTTTGGAGAGCTATCAAACAGAGCCAATCAAACTATTAATGCACTGTACTCTATAAAAACTTTCCTAAAACTCTATTCCATTTGAGTTGTAGGGATGTTTGGAGGCAGTAGTGTCACTGTCTCCAGACTTCAGCTTCCCTGGAAAGAGCACTGGATGAGAAACTCCATAAATAGCCTAAAGGAAATTAATCCCAATACCTTTGTCTTTAAAAATAAACAAGGAAGCTTTTGGTAACTTATTATGGATACAAATGTGTATATATAAAAAAAAAAGGGCCAAGATACAGTTGTTCCAGATTCTGCAGCCATATATAACAAGCCTCCAAACTTGACTCACCTGAACTTGGATCTCATGCCTAAAATGTAGTTTGAATTTTTGGCTTAATTTCATTCAGGTGAGAAGATTTACATTCGCTGTGAGCACCAACCTGGATTTCATCTTGTCAGTTTCATACATGTGCAGAGATTTTCAGCTGAGCTGGACAGGGTAGCAGATAAACTTAACAGTGAGATCAACAATAGAAAATCCATTAGTTTTAGAGGATAGTTAATGAAAACAGCTGTCATATATGTTAATATAAGGCATTGTTTCAGAAATGTGATTCAAAGGGTGATGTGCATCCACAGACACTTTGGGAACAGAACCACACACTCTGCCCTCTGTGCCCAACTAGAAAAAAGTTCATTCATAAAATGAATTACTTTTCCAAACTATACATGATGAAGGCAACAAAACATTCACAGAAATGAAGAAAATGCATGAAATGTCCTTTTTTTCCAAAAAATCTCCCAGCCCCTTTTTGAAAAGGAACTAGAAATGTAAACCATGCCATTGTGTGACTCCTGTGCAAATTAGCTCTATGGGAATCCAAAATAGAACAGATTTATTCTAACAACAGGCTGAGGGAGATTACTTGCAAACAACAAAGGCAGCCTGGCTAGCAGTTTAGGCCTTCTCTTGTTAAGAAATTTTCCCATCTGTAACTAAATCAATTAGTTATACCAGTGCAAACCCCTGATAGAGACATGCTGCACCAGCATGAATTGGGGCTTAAAGCCATTTAGGTTAATTCAATAAATCCTTGTCAGCACTGCTTTGAAGCAAAGGATACCATGGAAGCAAAAGTTTATTTGGGGTAAAGAGACTGACTGACATGTAGGTAGGTTCCAAGCTGTCATTCTTCTGTCCACAAGCGTGTGCATCTGAGAGAATATATGTGGCAGGTCTGATGTGGATCTCATCATAAGCCTAGGTAATGAAGAATGACACTCCTTCCCTTCCAGTCCTTTCCATTCAATAACTAATCTCAAACTGATTTTCAAATGCTTTAATCTTGAGATGTAACAAGGCTATTATACATGCTGACCCTTAGAGCACCACACCTCCTGCAATAACACCAGACTGTCATCTTCTTCATCTCACTCTTCCTAGCCCTCCCTTTTTCCAGCCAAGCAGAGGGGTCACTGTTAGTCGGAGCACTGGTGATAAAGATAAGCTACAATGCAATCCCCATAACTGCTTCAAGAGGTGGGTTTTTCCACACTGACAACTTACTTATTCAGAGATGTGCTCAGAGGAGGTCATCAAACATGCTACAAGGAGAGAGAATGGGTACAAGATAGATTCATTGCTGTCTTTCCCTCATTAGCATCAACAGTGGTCACTGGCAGGGGCTGGGCAGCAGGGTGTCTGAATTGGCTCAAGAGGACTGACTCACAGAATCATAGAATAGTTTGGGTTGGAAGGGACCTTAAAGATCATCGAGTTCCAACCCCCCTGCCATAGGCAGGGACACCTCCCACTAGATCAGGCTGCTCAGTACCATGTCCAGCCTGCCCTTAAACACCTCCAGAGAGGGGGCATCCACAACCTCTCTGGGCAACCTGTTCCAGTGCTTCACCACCCTCACTGTAAAGAATTTCTTTCTTATGTCAAGCCTGAATCTACCCCCTTCCAATTTATATCCATTATTTCTGGTCCTCCCATCCAATATCTTATTAAAAAGTCCTTCCCCTGCCTTTCTGTAGGACCCCCTCAGGTACTGATAAGTTACTATAAGATCCCTCCTGAGCCTTCTCTTCTCCAGGCTGAATAACCCCAGCTCCTTCAGCCTGTC